>CAIGRL010285241.1:0-10786 GCA_903798325.1 Fraxinus xanthoxyloides
TTTTTTTTTTTTTTTTAGAAAGATACCGTGGATCTAAGAAACAATAATATCTTCAATGTCTACAGTGGTCGGACATGTCCCGAGGTTGGGAGTGTGATAAGTGTTTTGTACAAAGGAGAGGATAATCGGATGGTTGTGGATGATCATCAACTGGTATTAGAGATGTATCAGTTTCGTATTGGCGATTGTTCTATTGTCTATTCCAAATAAGTAGTCGTCTCTTTACCATGTATTATATAGGGCTTTGATGTAGACCTTTTGTCAGAGCATGGTCCAATACTATCCTCGTAGTGGTTCAAGACTTTGAGGTTCTCTTTATGAATGTTTCATGGTGTTCCTAGTATTTTATATTCTCCTACATGTTTCAGTTGTGTCATATTCTCCCACCAAAATTCAGTATTTTGTAGTTTGTTTGGCTCATCTTGTTTCATAGGATGCGGTATGGTATCACACAAATTGTGGGCCCGCCATTTTTTAGTCTCCCCATAAACCCCAACCTTCAAGTTTTTTCCGGTTCATGTTTTTGGCTGATTTATGGGACATAACATGCAATTGTGTTCTATTCGTGTTCTTATTTTGCAAAGTACATGTATATTCTGTTTCTAAATCCTGGAAGGTGTCATTGTTTTCAATCATCCTTCCACCATGTTTTGATACAAGAATTGGAATCAGTTAATTCCAGACTATTTATGAGTTGTTATTAAGAAGTTCAACCAAGCTCAATGTCTAATAATGTTGAGCTTCTTGAATAGGTTGTTGAGGAGTCTGCCAAGTTTGATATGCTTCTGAAGGTCAACCGAGGAGGAAAAGAAGAGAAATTCAAGGTCGAGGTGCACAAGAACAAGGAAGGTGGTTTCCACTTGAATCAGATGCAGTCAGATAACTCTTAACTATAAAACTAACAGCAATACCAACTCCTGACCATGAAACTTTTTATGAAGTCAACTATGATGCTCGTGTTACTAGTGTTTCACTCTATATTAACGTTGGTAAACTCAAGACATATTAGTCGGGCTGAACTATGTTCTGTTTTCCTAATTTTTGAACTTTGAACATGTTACTTTGTGTTGTACCGTGCACGATATTTTCCGTTTTAGCTTAGTCAGTGTGTGATAGCTATTAGATTGGGAAGGTAATACATCTAATAGCAATGTTTGTCTGTGTGTCTGTAATAGATGTCTAATAACACAAGTGGTCGGGTTCCCTAATATTGCCTAGTTGTTTGGGTCCATTTACATTTATTGGTTATGCTAACGTAGTAGCTAAATAATCCAAACATGCTACATAAGACAAATATTGTATGAGGGCATGTTTGATAGTCCAAAATTTTCCATGGAAAACATTTTTCAACTTCGCATTTTGCCTTGTTTGATGCAAAGACTTTTCTTGATTTGCTTCACATGGTGCAATTTCTTTGGTAAGAATTGGTTTTCCAGCCAATTTTTTTTTTTTTTTGAAAAAAAGGCAATTGAAAGAAATTCAATCAACAATTGTAAATTTCTTTTTCCTCTAATGAATAATTTCTATGAAAACAAAGTGAAACGAATATCAAAAGATTCAAAATTTCGATATTTTTTAGGTGAAAAATTATATTAATTACACACAATTAATTACAATTTTCAGTAAAATAATTTTTAGGCAATTCAATTTCTTGAAATTCATTTTTTTCACCTTTGCAATTAAACGGACTTCAATTGTTTTATGTTTTGCAATTTTCTGCATTCCTACGTAAATAACCCAAGATTGATTTACAATCAATAAAATCTTCACTATTGAAACTAACGATAAATTGGTGGATGAACCATTAGGTAGGTTTTTGTGGCATTGGATTCTCAGCCTTACTCAATCTGAGAAGGTGGACAGTAAATTGTCTTTGAGTTCTTTGTGGTGGCCGATTCGCTCTGATTTTGTATTTAATATAGATATATGTTTACATTTTCACTTTTCATATATTGTGTTGGGGTGATTTAAATAAAGATAAAACCTGGAAAATATTATTTTGATACATTACATTTGTTCCCGTGGTTTTTATAATTTGAAAATATCTTAGATTTCAATATCGATATCAAGAAATACATTTTTAATAACACGCACATCATCGAATTGTCATGATACACGAAGGTGAAAATTGTCAAATTGTTGGCACAGAGGTTTGCCTCAAATCTGAATCAGCTTACCGAAATGCTTGTGCTGCACACTCAATTTGGTAGGCAATGATTTATAAGATAAAGGGTATAGAAACATGATATTTACACTCGTGACGTAATATTCTTTGGTCAACTTGATTGTTTTTAAGTTGTTTGGACCTCAAAAGGCAGAGAAAATGGTGAATTTAGTCGACCATAAGCGAAATGGGAGGCTCGATGGTCAAATATATTTCGATGTGTAATTTAAAGAGGTTAACCTATGTTAGAATTTAGAAATATTTTGAGGTTTTAGAATGTCATGGCTTATTTTTTAAGCAATGAGATGAACAATAATGGCTTAGACCAAATAGTCATCCATAATCACACATAAGTAGTTGAACAATTCATAAGCTTGACTAGATTATGAGTGTTTGAGGGGGGGTGATTTGTCGGTGCACCATATTTCCGTCAACCTTCAATCTCAAGCTATCTCATCAAAAGTCTTGATTGATGGATCCAAACGGTATCACATACAACTTGAGGACAGTTTGCCATCAATGTAATGATTAAATTGGTCAGGAGGTTCAATGAACACCATGTCGAATCTCGTTACCATTTTATTCTTTTGACCAACTTTTTCCATCACAGGTCGAAAGTTATTTTACTTGACGATAAATTTTACATTTATTTTGTCCTCGTGTATTGAGAGCGGAGGTTGACATCACGCCATTTGTTTTCCGACCATAGTGTTATTTTTTATTCTAAACTTTGCATTTAATTTTCCTCATTCTGTGATGAACTTGCGAATCATTATTATGCCTTATCAAAAAGTTAGAAGCATAAACATTTTTACTTAAAAGCATAAATAGCTTTTACCAAAAAAGAACAAAACTTCGATTATTAAAAAGTAACTTATTTACTTTTGGGAAAAGAAAATCGAGTATTGAATTTAAAATTAAATTAATTTGAATTACCAATATTTCAATTAATTTTTATTATTTGGGAAAGAGAATCAAACCCTACTGGTCAAAATATTTTGGTATATTTAAATGGGAGAGAGCGACTTTAATTGAATGATAACCATAATAAATGGGGGGTTAGTATTTGGAAGACTTGGACTATGGATGAGGGTTTATTGTAAGAGGAGCATTTTCTCCCATCCTTTGGCGTTACCTTTCCGCACCCTACTTCGTACATTTCCACCGCCGCCTCCGTCGTCTCATTCACGGCATATTCATTTGCAGTTGCCGGCGGCTGTTTCACCGTCATCATTGTTTAGGAAAACTAGGATTCGTCTCGTTCTGCGACGCAGTATTAGCTATATCAGTGTTAGTAGCAGCAGAGAAGAAGAGTTATTGGAATCAGCGATGGGATCTCAGTCGAGTGAATTGGAGTGGCCGGCCAACCGAGTCAGGGACACTTTCATCAAATTCTTCGAGGAAAAACGCCATGTCCACTGGAAATCAAGCCCCGTTGTTCCTCATAGTGATCCTACCCTTCTCTTTGCTAATGCCGGTAGAGTTTTTCCCTTTTACTAATTGCTGAATTCGTTATTTACTTTTCTCTGGAAATTGTTTACTGCTATTGCTGCGTATGAGTGTGTGTGTGTTTATGGCAGGTATGAATCAGTTCAAGCCAATTTTCTTGGGTACGGTTGATCCCAGCACTGAGTTAAGCAAACTAACCCGCGCTTGCAATACCCAGAAGTGCATCCGAGCAGGTGGCAAGCACAACGATCTCGACGACGTGGGCAAGGACACTTATCATCATACCTTCTTCGAAATGCTGGGTAATTGGTCATTTGGAGACTATTTTAAGACTGAGGCAATTCAATGGGCTTGGGAACTTCTAACTAAGGCAAGTCCCGCGCACTTCTGCTGTACACATGTATACGAACATGGATACAAAACTGATTCGTTTTGTTTCGTTTTTTATTTTCAACTGTATTGTTTCCTTCAGGTGTATAAATTACCCCAGGATAGAATTTATGCCACTTATTTTGGGGGCGATGAGAAACTTGGCCTTCCTGTCGATTCTGAAGCAAGGGATAATTGGCTCAAATTTCTCCCATCTGCTCGTGTTTTGCCTTTTGGTTGTAAAGTACGTTCATTTTCTTTTCTGTTAGCAGTTATTAAAATAAATATTCAGCTGACAGTATCTCAACTGGATTTGGTGATTGGGTCCTGTTTCTGGGCTCTTACATTTAACAGTTACTTTCCCTTTAATGAGAAAATAATTATTGCTGAAAATGTATGTTTTTATCCAGAAATCTTTGAAGTGTTTATTTTATTTTAAGTCCTTACATGACTTCGAACAGGACAACTTTTGGGAGATGGGAGATACTGGGCCCTGTGGACCCTGCACGGAAATTCATTTTGATAGAATTGGTAACCGCGATGCTGCTTCACTGGTAAACAATGACGATCCTACATGCATTGAGATATGGAATCTCGTGTTTATTCAGGTCCATTCTTTACTCTTGTCCTATTGGAGCTCTATTTGTTTATGGTTAACAACTTACTGTTTCATTTCTTGCCAATTTGATAAGACGCATAACTTTCTCGAGGTCTCTTCCACAGTTTAACAGAGAGGCTGATGGCTCCTTGAAATCTCTACCGGCTAAACATGTTGACACTGGAATGGGTTTTGAAAGATTAACCTCTATTCTTCAGAATAAGATGAGCAATTATGACACCGATGTGTTCTTGCCCATCTTTGAGGCAATACAACAGGTTAAGTCACAACCAAATTTTAATATAATTTTGATACTTTAAATGTCTTTCACGCGAACGATTACAATTTGAAAAAATTAGAATAAATAAAGACAGATATAGGATAGTGACACTATAAAGTTTGAGCCAGTTTCTAACTGCTCTAAATTTAACTTATGTTACTTTGTGGAATTTATATTCTCTGTGGTTTTTAATCTTTTGGCAGGCAACTGGAGCTCAGTCATACTCGGGCAAAGTTGGATCTGATGACATCGACAATGTTGACATGGCATATAGGGTTGTGGCAGACCACATTAGAACATTGTCGTTTGCCATTGCTGATGGCTCTTGCCCAGGTACATTACTAGAATCATTTAGTCGTTCTTTTAATACCTAGGTTCTCGTGTCGTCATTGACTTGCATTTTATAGTAGCATGTGAACATGATCTTTGTCAGCTTTGTCAGTGACAACTAACATTGTGTATGTTGACGTATTTCTTAATTATTTGGCAAATGTTGATGAACAGCTGCATGTTTATGCTAACTATATGCAGATGTTTAGTTTTGATCATGTAGTTTCTTATAAAGTAAGAAAAGAAATAAATTATCATTAGCTGCTGATTTGTGCGTGAGAATTGTAAGGGAGAATGGGCAAAGGTTGTTTCTATGAAGACCTTGGCTTAATAGGATGACTGTCAACTCAAGTTCTTTTTAGTCTTTTGGAGGTGTTCATTGTTTTCCAACTCTTGAGATTTTCTGTATGAAATTGCTTTTTTTAAGCTTTATCTTCATTCAAATGTTATATTCTTGGAGGTGAATGAGCTTTACAGTCAAAGAACTCTTACTCACAGTCTGTTCTGTGCTAACACACCCTCACTTTTTACATTTGTTGAATTCATGTATTTATATATAGTATGTGTTTGATTGTGCCTCCATTCTGCTTTCTGTTTCCGTTACTGTGTTTACATTTGTGGGTTTGTATAGAGAAAGTTTTGGTACTTTGTTATGTGGCCTCTATATTTAGGTGTCGTGCTTTAGTTGTGTTTGAACAATAATTATGATTAGCCAATTGGATAATATTTAATAGAACATTGCAGTTTCTTTTATTACCTATCTATAATCTTCATTTTGGCTTTTGAAATGATGTCTTTAGAATACATACTATTGATTTTTATATTAATCTCTGCTGGTTTGCAGGCAATGAGGGTCGTGAATATGTCCTAAGGCGCATCCTTCGTCGAGCTGTGCGATATGGTACCGAGGTCCTGAAAGCAGAACAAGGTTTTTTCAGTGGGTATGAATGGAAAACTATGTTTTCTAATTTTTCTGCTAGGAAAATTATGGGTTACATGAATTTCGCATGTGATTTTTCAAATTCAAATTCTATTCTGTTGAAAATAGGCTTGTAAAAGTTGTGGTGGAAGTGATGGGTGATGTTTTCCCAGAGCTGAAGCAACATGAGATTAAGATAAAGGAAATCATTGCTGATGAAGAGGCCAGCTTTGGAAGGACATTGATTAAAGTATGTGAAATCCCCTTCTCTCTTTTATTTTTTTAATATTTTTGTGTGTATATGCTTGTCTGTGTAGTAGGGGGCGGAGGAGAGGGGCACATACAATGTTTGGACTCTTTGTAGAGAGTATCACATGCTGGCATTAAGTCCCATTGCTTCCTTCAGCCTTTACATTCATTGGAAAGATTCAATTATATATAGTGTCTCTATCACCTTAATTATCACTGTCCTGTTAATTACAATGCTCGAATTACCTTCCTAGTTTTCTCACAGAAGATTGGTTTCTTTAGTGTTCCATTATATAAGTAAGGTCCATTCACATAGAAAGTTAAGAATGAGACGAAGAAACAACAGAGGAGCAAAAGTTACTTTGATTATTTTTTAGCCAAGTGATTGACATTTGGAAATAGACCAAGCTTTCAACTTTGAGTCTTAAAGTATAATCAATTCATGCCTTGTGGGTGTCTCACTTTGATAGTTCTGCCTGTTTACTTCCAGGATATGATACGCAGTAGTGTTATATAGGTAAGGTCCATTCACATTGAAAGTTAAAATGAGATGAGGAAACTACAGAGGAGCAAAAAATTACTTTCGATTCTATCCAAGTGATTGACATTTGAAAATAGACTATATGCAGTAGAATGTTATTAGAACATAGTCCATATTTGCCGTAGGTAAATATACCCAAAGTGCTGTCTCTATTTAGATTATAAGGTTATAGTATCACCAAACTGCTCCCTTGACTTCACTGATTAAGTCACTGCTGAAGATGATTTTACTGTTTCCTAATATATGAATTAGTTTTGCACTGGAAAAATTAATGAGTGAGAAAGGCTACTGTTTAGAGACTAACAAACTGCTTATATTGGTCGACTTCTCCTTCAGGGAATTGAGAAATTTAAGAAAGCTGCTCAAGAGGTTGAAGGGAAGATTCTTAGTGGACAGGCAAGTATTAATTGTCTTTTGATCCTTACATCGTTGTCATATGCATTATGATTTATCTGTAGTCTATTATTTTGACGATATCAATGTTGACTTTGATTTATTTCATTGTTCATGTAAGCCTTCATTTGCATAGAATGAATAGTTATAATATACTATGTGGTCAATGGAAATATTTAATGGTTCGATTACACAGACCATTCAGCAGTAGCAAACTTCTGTTCAATTGATCAGTAATCCATCCAATTAGCTTCTAGTTTCTGTTTAATAGATCAGAACTCTTATCAGATTCCCACTGTCTTTCTGCTCCAGCCATCCCACCTTCGAGAGACTTCCTTGCACCTCTTTTTTTGATCTCCTAATTCTTCCGCATGAAGTTTCTGGACTTTCTAGTTTTGAAGCATTTTTTTACAGCCTGTATTTGATCCAATTTCATTTGTTGTATGTCAAGGGATAAAAAGACTTCCTTTATTTGGGGTGAAAAGTGGGAGAGAAGGAAGATAAGTTTGTAAGAAGTATGTAAAGCAAATATGTAAAAGTGTTTTTTTGTCATTCCCTCAAACTTTGGAGGGTCTTGAGGTAAAGAGATGAAAATACTAAATTATATTATTAATATTGAAGACTTTCTTAATCAATATTTAAGACGTAAGCATTTGAGTATAACTTTGAAGTGCAAGATGGATAACTTTCACCTAGTTCACCACGTCCCCTTCTCTCACTAAATATCATGAGGTGAAGCATATTAGTTGTCTATGTCAAGAGCTTCCATGCCTACTCCTTCCTATCGCTTAATATTCAGTTTTACATTTCATGTTAATACATGCGACACTATTAAGTCTATTAAAATCTAGATTTTAATCTAATTCAAAGTCAACAACTTTAATCACATATTTCATGGGACCACAACTTTTCAACCACATATTTCATCAACTTTTATCAAAATCTACTAAAAATCTGGTTTTAATCCCTACCAAACAAGGGCATAGTATCTTTTTAATGATGTATTAAATGAATTTTGAATAATTGTCTTTTCTGCCTTTTGACAAACTTGTCAAAATTTTATTGCAGATTCTAGATTCTGTGTATACCTATGCTCCCTACTCGTTGAACTTTTGAGTGTGTTCACACCCATAATTGTTAAAACCATCCGTAATGGGCTAATTGTTAGTGACAGTCATTGGGGCTGAATCAGATAGTTTTTGAAGAGCCAATTTGGTTTTTCTCTGTTTCTTACTCTGATAGATGATTTGATTGCAGGATGCATTTGATTTATGGGATACTTATGGCTTTCCATTGGACTTAACTCAGGTGAATGTTTCATCATTACTTACACGCAAGCATACTATCTTATATGATAGTTTGACTGACATCTCTTTTTGACAGTTGATGGCAGAAGAAAGAGGTCTGGTTGTTGACATTGAAGGATTCAATATAGCTATGGATAAGGCAAGGGAAAGATCAAGGAGTGCGCAGAATAAGGTAACTGGATTGTGTTTCTTCGTTCTTATCTTTTATTTAGCAAAGTGACACTCCAAGTTTATTGGGAATAAGGCCCAGGAGCGACCCGATGTTATCCTTGATGTATGAAGCTAAAATGATTGGTCCTACAAACTTCAGATGAGACTAATAGGATTGTTTGGATAAGTTTTAAAATTGTACGAATAACTAAAGAAGTTTGGGGATAAAGAAGTAGTTCAAAAACAAGCTTGGGTTAGTTTAATTTACTTATAAATCAAGACAAACATGCTCTTAATCTGAGACTGGTGCATGCTAACATATTTTTGGGTTTGCAAATCTAATTTTCTCAGCAAGCTTGTGGTACTGTCGTCATGGATGCTGATGCTACCGCTACATTGCACCAGAAGGGCATTGCTCCAACAGATGATTCATTTAAGTTTACTTGGTTTAAGGTTTGTCTATGAATTGTTTGGTGGATTTTTCATGGCTTAGTTATGATGATTTTCTTCTATCTTCTTTAGGATTATTGTTTATGAAATTTGAACTTCTATAATTAGGTTTAAGATTCACAATCTGCTTCAAATGTTTAATGTATTGGTATGGTTTTGTTTATGATTATGCTAGAGGTCTACAAAATGACTTCCATTCTGTTTTGAAAACTTTTATCTCCCTGTTGCTTGAATACTCGTGTCTTCAATTAGCTCTCCCTTGTGGTACTTTGTCAGGAAAGCCTTATTGCAAAAGTAATTTTATAGGAAACTAATTCTGGCCTAATTCTGGAAACTGCTGGCATTTCTGATTTGTTTTAATGGCATGCTATAAATAGTCATTTATTTCCTTTCAGAAATTTAATAGAAATAGGTAAAAGGGACAGATGGTAAGTACTCTCTAGTTCTCAGACTTCTTTTCCACCCAATTTCTTTAGCTTCCCTGCGTCATATTGAAGGTATCCAAAACCTCCCATCATTGTCATCGATTCATTACTGATATAGGTTTAAGATTGTTTGCTGGAGGTTGGGTAACATGTTAAGTTTCAGGTTTTGGCTGGATTCATTTCCTTGTGAGTTTGAAATTGGTATTTAGTCTCAGATGATCATTTAAATGTGTTAAATATGAATTTGGTTGATCCAATCACTCAATTCCGATTTAGATAAGAAATAAACTATGTAGCTTGTAAAGTTGGCCTGCCGATGTCCCTTTTATATGGAGATAAACAAGTAGAAAGGTATTTGCACAAAAAAGGGGAACTGTGTTGCTGCCATTTGAGAGAAGTTATTTCAGTTCAGTAGAAAAGGATTCGAGCTTGAGATCTTTATTTTTTGGTCATAGGATCCGGAATTGAGTGGCATTTGGTGGTCTGTCAGAAAATTTTGACTGGCGAAGAGTACTATTTTTCAATCCTGTCATGAGCTTGGGATGCCTTGGCTTGAAATTTGTCCGAGTTTTTACTATTATGCTCGACTGATGCCTGAGAATCTTTGAACCATATTGTGTACTTTAGGGGAGGGTGCTTTTGGAAGGAAATTATGTAGTTAGAAAAGAGGACTTTGTTTGTGCAATCTCTAGAGGTAACGAGGTCTCTCTGACGGAGGAAATACCACTCTACTTGTATTCTAAAAGCAATTAAGGAAAGATAGAGGAGATACTTGTTAACATTTCAGAGGGATCTGGGCCTGCGGCTAGGTAGGAGGCGATAGGTAAATAGGACCTGCTTAGCCTGAAAGAGAACCACTAGCAATTGTTAATGCTGTGAGGGTGGACGGGGGGAGAGAGATGCCAATGCAATACAGTTGAATGTTTGGACTGTGAGAAACTTGTTGGCACATTAAACTCAGATTTCCTTGTGAGTCCAATGGCTAAATGATGTAGAATTAAAAGAGAAAAGCAATTAGAAGAGGGAGGGGAAGGAAAGCTGAGAAGAATGAGATGAAGGGAAAAACGTGGCTAAGCCAACTTAATTGTATTCAATCATTCAACTAATTAAAACTGTAATGCAAAACTGTTTAAATAGGAAAACTTAGGTCGGGTTTGGGCCA
>CAIGRL010285262.1:0-12249 GCA_903798325.1 Fraxinus xanthoxyloides
ATGGCAAATATTTAAAAACATATGGTATTACCCAATGTTGCCGCCTCCTTTCCTCATTACCCCAATAGTTTAATGTGCATTGTGTTGTTTTTCCTTTTAGCCGATGGGATGGGGGTGGGATGGTGGGGGCTTCAATTCTTGGGAGAATTGATGTAGAGCGGAAAGAAGGGAATGTACAACACATTTTTTATTTTTTTTAATTTAGTTAGGAAGAATTAAAATGGGTGGAGTCGTGGTGCAAGAAATAATATTTGTGGCCGCAATATAATTATCCTTTTTAATTATTATTGGATTAGCAGCTTGTCCGGAGGAAATTAAAAGCATAATTTTGACCGTTTGTTTGGCATTTTTTGACCCTTTTTGGGTGAGTTGGGATCCACATCAGAGATAGATGGTCAATAATTTCAGCTGCAAGTGGGTTTGCAGCGGTCATAAAATCAATGGAAATTTCCTCCGGACAATGCCTAGGTTTATAATTGTAAATTTTTTGTGGTGTATTTATTAAAAATATGTTTTAATTATATTGTGATTATAATGTGATATAGGAAATAAAATTTGTTGTGGTAATATAATTACCCTTTATTTATTTATTGTTAAACAAATAAAAAAATAATTATGAATTGTGCACAAACAATTAAGATTTGATCAAAAAATTTGTTGCAGAATTATAAGAGAATGCTAAGTTAAAAGTAATATTGATGTATTTTAACATTAAGTGGATTTTTTTTTTTTCTCTATAATTTAGGACTAAGTAACTAAAGAATAATCTGATCTTCAAAAAAAAATAAAAATGTCGAGTTTTGAGTCAGCAGACGAGCAAGAATACAGCACATTGCATGTACATAGATATACAAATTTCTTTCTTTAAAGCAATTCTTCATCAAATTTGTTTCGTGGATATTCGACCAATATATAATTTCAAACAACACGCGCAATTACAACATAGAATTAAAATGGTGGGCAACCGTCGACTGATATACCCTTGGCAGTAGGACAAGTGGCAAGATCACAATGCTCAGGATCCTCAGCACCCCACCATTTCAAGTTTTTATTCTCCAACCCCACACTGAAGTAGATCAACACGGTCATGAAAGCAACACCAGCATCTAAGGCTGCTGAAAGTATGTAGTTATATCTTTGCCACCACTTCTTCCGATATCTGTAAACGAAAAAGTTGAAAACCGTCCCGACCAGAATCCAAGAATTGTAGTTCAATGCAGTAGCTGGTGGCATATAAGCAGTTGCTCCGAGGAGTACGGGAAGGTTAATGAGGGGAATCCAAGATTGTTTAGGGAATGCCTTGTGAAACCCCCATACGATAAATGGTCCCAATGCTCCTCCGACGAAGAACCAGTTCATTGCTGAATAGTTTCCAAGTTTGCCGAAAATCCTCTCTGGACTCGCAAGGCCCCAGATGACCGATGCATCAAAGAAGACACGATCATTGGGACATGTCCAAGGACTGTTTGGCGGAAGCTTATCCTTGTGGCATATGTGGTCAATAGAATGCAGAAGCCACCATGCAACACCTATATTAATTGTACCTGCAATCATGGTTCCAAGGAACTGGAATACAAATGTCAAGTTCTTGGTACGCAAGAATGAATGCATCCTTGGAAGAAATAATGATCACAAAAAACTGATACTGCATCTTTAATAAGCTTTGTGAATTGTCACTGATATTCTATTTTATTGCACGTTCCATATAGATGACAGAAGAGTATTGGACACAATCAAAGAGTAAAAAAAAGAAGCTGAAATCTTGTTCATTATACGATTTGTTCATGTCTAGTTCTTGAACCAAAGATGAACTTAATGCTCAGAAAATTGCTTCTCACAATTTCAGCCAAACAAATACAAAATGGCAATTCGAAATTTCAGATTTCACAGTACTGCTGGATGAGAACCATACCTGAACTAAGAACATTGATCTTGGAGGGATCTTCATATAATGACCAAGCTTGAAGTCGCTAAGAAAGGAGACTGCTTGAGCCATGCTCATGTAGCCATATACCTTGAAACAGACATTTGCTATTGGTCTTCCAGGATATACTATGCCCATAACATACTCCGTGATAATGTTTAGTCCTGGTGTCTATGAAGAAAGGATGAGAAATTAGAAAAACTTAATGTTTATAACAGTTCTTGTAGCATTGACAAGGAGATAAAAGTAAGCAAACAGCACCGAGAGAACAATCTCAAAATGAAAAACATTTTCTCGTATTATCAAAATTTATATGTGATCATCTTCCAAAAGAAGAGGCGAAACAGAGAATGGAGAATAAACCTATGTCCAGGAATTACCTGATTCGTGGTAGCGGTGATGATGCTGATTGGAAGAGTAAATATAAAAGCAAGGGCAGCTGCAGATAGAAGTCCCCAAACAGGCAACTGAACCTCACTTTTCTTGAAGATGCAGAGTGCAAGAGAGACCGCAATAGTCACCACAAGAAGAGAGTAAAACCACCATGAAGGAATATCTTTGTAGTTTTTCATTAATCTTGTGTGAACATCCATCTTTCCCTTTGAAGAAGCTTTATAGCGATCATATATCTCTCTGAAAATCAACGGTGGACAATTATGCTAATTAATTCATAAGTCCAACCAAAAAAAGGCAATGGGCTTTCAGTTATGTACTTCTGAGACGTTGGGACTTTAATTTACTCACCAAAGCAGTGGTTTTCCAAAGAATTATGTAATACAGCAGTTTGAATAGAAAAGTAAAGAACTTGTGAAAAATATTGAGGCGGCAATTTTGCAACTCCAGTCAATTAGATGAATTTTGAGTTCAAAGTCAAATTTTGGAAGGAAAAAATTCAGGTATGGATGCGATTTCTTCACTTAATATTATGATCCTTCTATTTTATGACAGGTGGGAGATTTGAATTGTGAGATATCAGGTGATTGTGCCCATCTAAGTTCCATAAGGAATTTCATAGAGGTTATTAATTACATAGGAATTCAGAACTAATCGGAAGATACCAAAGCAATTCTTGTTCTTTATAATATCTAATAAAGAAGATTGAAGTGGAGATTAAGAAGTTTACTTGAGCCTGGCATAAACTATATCAAGATATTGAAATTTAGGCTATCCAAGCAGTTCTGAGTAAAATGTTAAGAAAATGAAGACAAAATCAAGAAAAAAGTGTACCTTCCATAGAATAACGCCACATGCACAAGTGTAGATGCTATGGTGGCAAATCCAAACCCATAAGAGAGAGCAAAGAAAGTGCTCAAGTTGACTCGTCCTTGCTTGTCATACTCTCCCAGATCCAGCTTAAAGTTCTTGTTGACAATTGCTGTTACATTATATGGCTGACCTTGTGCCGTGAACAAATCCGCAGAATAGAAGGGGAAGTTTTTCGCATTATATAAATTAACCCCCCAGTATGATATGGGAAGAACAATATACATAAACAATACATATCCTACAAACACATTGGCAATGGCAAAGAAGGGAGAGATGAGAGGACTGAACAAGAAGGAAGCTACTGCCGACCAGTCAAGTGTGAAGGCTCCAATTCCGAGACCACTGAAACCCGATCCTATCTGGTGGGCAGTGACAGACTTGGGATATGCCCAGCATACCCAAGAAATGCTCTGCAGGGTTATGAAGAAGTAGCCTGGGACAAGATACCAGCAAAAGCTACAAAGTAGTGCAATTAGAAAGAATTTGAAACGGGATGTCTGTTTCTGGCCAACACTACCATCCTCATTTTCATCACCATCTTCATTTTCCTTTTCGTGCAATGCCCTGTATAAAGCAAGTCCAGATTCAGAAGTGTTCTAGGATGAAAATTATGACAAATCAAGCACGAAAACACTTTTTCCCTTTCTGATTACTAGTTTATGCTTTGTGTAGAGCCTAAAGTAGTGAATAACTTAGGATAAGACACTCAATTACTTAAAATTTGCATGAAAGGACGTAAAAGGTGAACAACACTAATATATAAGCTTAACACGGACTTTCAAGTTAACAATTGAAAAATCAACCAGAGTTCATAACACAAGGTGAAAGGGATTGGATACCCAGGTCAGCAATGGCCATCTAGTAGCCATCATAAAGACCAAATAACAGACTAGTACAAGGATGTCCCAGGAACTGATCGTATCATACCAAGACAAACCCCGTTGTTGGGAAAATCAAAACAAATTACCACATTAGTTAAGCATGGAGTAGATGATGGGGGGGATCGGGCTACTCCACCTAATACGTTACACTCTTGGGAGTCATAAAAAACTGTCAAAAAGGGATAAAAGAAACTCCTAACATGAAAAGGCTGTCATGTTCATCATTCACTTCCTGCCAGAAAGTCAGGGTCCAACCTCGCCATGCTCTCTTTAATCAGAAGGAAATTGGCTTCCATACTAAAAGTTTGTGAACTGTCTTTAGTGTTTCAGGCTCACAGTCCTAGAAGAACAGTTGGTCAGTGCAGCGCCAACAACCATAATTTCATGATAGTCTGTGAACCAACATCTCAACCAATAGGAATTCAAGGAATATCAGGGCATATTCAGTAACTACTAGAATGTTAGGAATAAAGGAACTTCGAAGAGACAAATCATTGACACTTGAAGGTGGTGACCAACATAACGAAATCCTATAAATAAACGTATTCATGGACTCCTATTAAGCATATGAGCAATAATATGAATAATATTTGCACAACACGCTTAACTTGGGAGTGTGAGTCCCATTGGTCATTGCAGCCTCCTATTTGCACGTGGCTAAGCAAACTAAGAATCTTCACGTCAACTATGACATCATAAGAAATTAGACTTTTTAAAATTTTTACCTGAACCAAAGTTCTTTAAGTAAAGATATTTACTAAAAATTCAAGGGACCGATTGAAATAGTCTATGAAAAAAGGAAAAAAAGAATCCCATTGCAGCATAGAATAAGTCTTAATTTGTTATTGACAAGCAACCATATTTGTCCACCATGTTTGTGAACTGAAATGGAGTCACTATTGCTCAAGAAGAAAGTAAATAGAGGAACTGAAACTAATAAACTAAAAATCCAAAGTCAGACAGCAACTTAGCATCCAAAGATCATTGCCGTTCTACCTAAATCTAAAAAGTCGATATGAATTACTAAATAAAATTACACGAAAACAGTAGTAGCAAAGGGTTTATAATTGACTCTATCACAGTTCAATGACAAGGAACAGCAGAAAAAGAAATCAAGTGAAAGAGTACCTGAAGAGGGAGATCTGGACAAGTGTGCTTGGCCACCACATATGTGCCGGCTCTACAACGTATTTCCTGAGAAGGCCGGCCCATCCATATCCCAAAACCTGATTCCACGGGTTAGCATCAAATCACTATCAGCTTACGGCAGAAAAGGACCATTCCTGAATCGTCATGTTTGACTAGTTTCTAATTCGTTTCACATTTTCGTGTAAAATAATTCACAATTAATCCAAGAAAACACAATGGAAAAAGTTGTATCTCATCATTCTTCTGGGCTATCAATCGAAGGTTGAACAAAATCCGTCTAAACACAATTTTTTATTTATTTAAATTTAGCCTTCAAGTCAACCCAATTGAAGTTGAACATTTGGTGAATTTTATGATGAGTGCACAATTTTCATTAACGGAACATTCATATATTTAAAATTAGTAGTCACTCTTCATCCAAAATATAGTATCACCTTACCTACTTCAAATTATTCCATAAACTATCCATTAACGTTTCTATATTTGGAGCAGCAGAATAAATTAGTATTAACTTGTTTCGAATTAAAAGTTCCCCGAGAGTAAAAAATAAAATATGAGTTGAGTGAACAATTAACGTACCTGAGTAGTTATAATGAGTAGCCAACCAGTAATGAAAGAGATATGCCTCCCGTAAAATGCAGTAATTATATTTACAATACCAACAGCATAAGCCGGCCCATTCCCGAAAGCACTTCCAGCATTCGCAAATATCGAGATGAGTACATGCTCCTTCATGTTGAAGGGACCCGGATTGAGACTGAACTCTTTAGGCCCGACCCGTGGGAGATTCAGGGTCCATTTTGTGGTGGGCAAGACGGCAGCCATGAACCGTCCGATGGGGAGAGTGGCCACCTGTACCGTTATCTGAGTGATTATTAGCGGCTCTCTCCGGTAAGAGAAGAACTGGTTGAGGAAGGAAAGTAGTGAACAGGAGAGAATGCCAAGGATCCACATACGGAAAGTCCATAATGGGAGGGTCGGGTCGTCGGTTATGGGTACGGTTAACCGGACTTGCTCTATGGGTGAAATCTCGTCATCTTCTTCTGCCTCCTCTGGTATGGATTTTTTGGGTTCAAGTGGGGCTTCTATTTCAAGAGTACCCATTAATGGTGAAGAAAGATGGATTAAAGAGAGTGTAGTTGGGTCCTAGTTTTAGGTGGCTGGCTGATATATAAAGATGGAGCCTGGTGGGGAAATAATGGTGGTGGGTTGTTGGTTGGAATTCTGTAAGAGCTAATTATAATTATAATCCCAAATTTTCTTAAAAAGTGTAAATGACTACCAAAGAAATTATTAAAAATTAAAAATTAATTTCTTTTTCTTTAAAAAAAGTATAAACGAGTCTCAAATAAATTTTTAAAAATTAAAAAGTGTAAACGTGTCCCAATAACTTATTAAAAAAATTAGAAATTTGAAAATTAATTTTCTTTAATTTTATCTTTATTTAAATAAGAATGTATATTCATCATTTCACAATTTTTTATTAAGAAATTAAATGTGAAAATACCAAAAAATGAAAGATATATACTTTTTTTTTTACAATAATAATGAAAAGTAAAGACAACATGTGCTAATTATCTTTTTAATAATTTATTTAAGATTCGCTCGCACTTTTTAGAAAAATTAGGACTACGATTACAATTATTTTTTTCTTTTTCTTTTTTATTTAAATAGAAAAATATATTCGTCATTTCATATCTTTATGTTGAGAAAATGGACATTACATTTTGTACAATGAAATGTGAAAATAATGGTGAAAATGTCAAAAATTGAAAGATAATGACGTTTTTCACAATAATAGTGAAACGTAAAGATGTTACGTGCTAATTACTATAAAATTAATGTTTAAAAAGTTTTCAGCTCACAAGTGTGTCAAACTTAATATCAACAAAAATGTACATGAAGTGTGATTGATTATGAAATTTAACAAATGATGAGGTGATATACAATTTGACCAATTTTTTCAAAATATTAATTTAGAGGTAGTGTTACATGTACATAACAACTTACATAGTAGTTTATCAATGGATAATGTGACGAAATTTAATTATATCAAAATTTCAAAAATCAAAATAACTTTTCCACTTACATTTTAGCACATCGTCATTATGTAAAACATTATCTAAATAATTATACACAAAAATATTTTCCTTAATTTAAAGTTGAATAATGCTACATGCACATAAAAAATTTATAGGAAATTTTACTTGCAAATGGCAACATTTCATTGAATTTTGAACAAAAAAATAGTTAAAATAGCCAACTAAGTGCTATCATCTCAATACCTATAAAACTCTTTGCTTGGCCCTTGTTTGGGATCTATTTTAATTTTAGTATATTTTTTCGTTTCTCATTTTCAGCCACACATTTTTTAATAAAATAATATTACACATAAACTCAAATTTTTCATTTTTTTTTTTGTAAATATACTTTATCCAGAAAATCATTATTCCAAAATATATTTTTCCCTAAAATCTCTTTGTCCAAACAAGGACTTTACTTTTTTTTTTTTTTCACGTATTTCAAGAATTCAAAAATATTATTTATTTATTCACTACTTGTTTATATTTTAATCAATTATAAATATTTTTCAAACATGCTTTTAACTAACGAGGACAAAGTATTGTAGAAAACAAAACTTGCATAATGCGCAGGCATTTGGCGGCAATATTTAATATAGGAATAATTATCTTCCATTTTTCCATAGTGATTGCCAGCTGGCTCTGGAAGTTGAATAGGATGCTTCTATCTTACGAGTTACCAGTAATATATTCTTATCCACAATCTTACTATTTAGGGTCCGTCTAATTGCGAATGTAAAATTTGGATAAAAATAAAATGAATTATAGGAAATTAAATTATCTATAATTTATTTTATTGAGAATTGTAATTAATTGTATTTGATTGATATAATTTTTTATCTAAAAAATATTGAAAGTAGGGTATCCGTTTGACTTTGTTTTTCGTGGAAATTGTCCATTAAAGTAATAATTCTTTTTACTATTGGGTTGAGATTTGTTTCAATTGCCAAAAAATAAAAATAAAAATTATCATACCGAATATCATTTGTTTGGCTTTGTTTTGTATGAAAATTGTCAATAAAAGTGATAATTTTTTTTTACCATTATGTCTAGAATTTTTTTTAATTCCCAAAAAAATAAAAATACCGGCAGACCTGGAAACTATTTTCTCACGTAAATGTTGGGAAAATGGTTTCCTTAATTTGGTGGAATTGGTGCCGGGGGAGGAGGGGGGGAATTTTTCCAAACCAACATTTTCATGGAAAATTTTCCACTTTCATTTTCCATGGAAAACAAGGGGTATTTTTCCAAACCAACATTTTCATGAAAAATTTTCCATTTTCATGTTTTCCATTTTCCACGGAAAACAAGGGCTATCAAACACAGCGTTAGAGTCTATTTGAGCCTCGTTTTCTCTATTGAAAACATTTTGAAATAGTATTTTATTGGAAAATATGTGGTTAAAAATTAGAATTTTTTTTGAATTTGTGTATAATATTATTTTATTAAAGAATGTGCGTTTAAAAATAAGGGAGAAAAAAATGTATTTTGAAAAGAATACCAAACAAATGCTTATTTACTAGTTTAATAATGAAGTATAGACTCTCAAAATAAAATATAAATTTTTAAATTTTTATAAAATTGATAAAATGCGTAGATAAAAATTATAAGTCTATAAAATATATTTTTTTAAATTTAACTTAGATTTTTTATCAACCTTTTTAACTGAATTAGTCGGGATTTAGATTTTTTTTTATATTGATTAGTAGTTAACTAATTGAGCCTGCAATGATTTTTTTCACTACTTCACTGGAATCAAGAATCTGCAGTCAGTTACATCGAGATTCCATTAGATAACGAAAGTGTCGACCAATGTATAATTGTCTTAAATTAGCAATCTATGCCGAGTTTCAATATTTAAAATTACTTTTTTAAAAATATTATTTAAAATATTCAACTTCGTTAAATTATTAATGACAATTAAGTTATTTTATTAAATTATGTTTTTGATATTAATTTACTTAGGTTGTACCGTTGTTTTGTGTGTATAGTCCTTGTCGAAGCCCATTCGCTTGTCATTTTCGATGCCGAATTGGGAAATATTGTTGTGCCTTAACAACTACGTATATATCTAATATAAATTATTAACAAATTAAATAAAGGAGTTTGGATTATACGTCAATGGTCGTTTGATAATGTTAATATAAAATATTAATATTTTATTTATTATATAGTTGAAAATTCACCATAGTAATCTCCTTAGGTGTGAAATCCAATAGGGCAAGAGTTGGAATATGGCGTTGAGGCATTAAGATGGAAGGAGGAATTGATGTTTTTGGACATTTTGTGTTATTATTTGGAGTCCATCGTTTTGGACCATTCTACAAGTTGATGAAAAATTACAAGATTAGTCATCAAAACTCGCAACTTTGTAACTCTTCTTTAATTTCGTGCAATGGTGTTATTTTATTTCAATTTACATGCAACCTTGATTATTTTGTATATTGTTGCACTCCGACTTCATATGAGGAATCTTCGAACAGTTTAAACCGTAAATTTTTCTACATTTTGAACATCGAAAATGCCTTAGTTTGCATCCCTATTTTTGAAGTTTGGAGAACTTGTCGGGGTTGTGTAGCAATGTCCATTGCTTGTCATGTTAATAGATTCATCTTTTCGATTTATGTGAGCACATGGAAAAGGATATATAATTTTTTCGTGACGCTTTATGTCCAAATACTATATCTGTTAGCATGCTTCAAAATGAGAGGTTGATATTTTGTTGAACTTTGGAATATTTTTTTTTTTTTTAAGAAAAATGAAGGGCAAATAAGTGTTTTTACGGCCTCCTAATATTTTTTTGGGATAGAAACAATAATAAGAGATAAGTTGTGCTTAGTTTATAAAAAAAAACTAAGAAAAGCGACGAAAATTATTGAGGATATAAGTGCGAAAATAAGAAAAAATTGAAAACCATAATTGCAAATAAAACGTGATGCATTATAATTAAAGTTGAATTTATGCACACCACAATTTTTAGTAACTGGACTTTATTTAATTGCATAAAAAGTTCATAACATTTACACATTATCACATTTATGTCTCGAACTTTTTTCATCATATTCTTATTCTCAAATTAACATAAATTGTTCCCGATTATGATTTTTCTCCAGTTTCTTTAAAAAAGAGTAAAAATACTCATTTGTTCATTATATTTTCAAATACGCATAATAATAATAATAATAATAATAATAATGCGATTAAATTTTTTTGACCCTCATCTTAATGAACTTTAACAATATTTTTAGAAGAAAATCATGATTAAAGATAAGATTTTCTGATCAATTAAATGTTAAAATAAGAATGTGATGAAGAAAAAAAGTTAAAGATATAAATGTAATAATGAATAAAGGTTAACGGTCCTTAATGTAATTAAGATGTGATGTATTTATTAAAAAATATAGTGTGAATTTAATCATCATATAATTACCCTTGTGAGTAATTTTATATTTTCAGTGAATTCACAAATTTGCCCTATATTCCTTCAGTTTTCACTCTTCACACTGTTTGCAGGGGAAATAACGTACTGCTTGTTTTTTCGTAATGTCCAGATAAGATTCTACACACTGATTAATAGATAATTAATCTGCAATAATTTTAATAGTGACCAAGAATCTTTCTCAATAAATTATTGAGGACAATAGATACTGTTAGATAATGAAAGCATTGACAAGGCTAGACTAGTTGTTACCTAACAAAATTTGGAATAATTGCAATGACGATTTCAAACCTTTTAAAAATGTGCATGTTTTTATTCAAATATTTGATTTGTAACATTCTTGGCAAATCTTTCAAACTAGTTCGACGAAAGAATCTAGGGATGATTCCATCCAAAAATCTGTTAGTAAACTAAAAATCAGCGTTTGACCATACTTTTACATTTTTTAAAGGGTAAAATAAGGATAATATCATTGGAAGTCTCAAATCTTTCAAAAATACTCCAGTGGAGGTCCTAAACCTTTATGAATGCGTTGGAACAACTTCTAATGATTTTAACCCCAAAAAATATTAGTTAACAAAAATAATGGCTTAATATCACAAAATGTGCATACATTTGACACTTCAAGTGAAAAATATCAATACGTTTTATTTCTTCGCATTTTCGTCCTTATTTCAACTTTTCTTTGAGGGAAAACATGCTTTATAGCACATAATGTTCATACGTTTGACACTTGTTTGGAAAACTTTTCTACGTTTCATTGTTTTTTTTTTCTTTTTTTCATTTTCGTCCTTAATCCAACGTTTCATTGCGAAAAACATCATTTTCATCATTTTTAAATAAAATGATCATCATACCCTTCTATTTAAATAAAACAAAAAAGAGAAGAAAAATAAAGAATAAATTAAAATCTTACTCCTGAACTTTTTTTAAAAAGTGCAAATGAATCCAAATAAATATAATTTTGCTCTCTAATTTTGGGGTGATTTTGGCCCCCCTAGCCGCCGTTTATGGAGCCAAATTTCGGCAAGCTCCGGTCACCTAAACCACCGAAAAATGGTACCAGTGGAAAGCTCGTAACCTCCTCTTCAATTTCATACAAATATCTCTCTGTAACTCCAAGTATTCCGGTCGGTACAAAGTTTCAAAGTTTGCAGCCTGAAAATCTGAAAAATGCCAATTTCTTCGCTTCCGGCCACCATACCAGCTGAAGCTCATCACGACCAACCCCCACCTTTGGACGACCCCATTCATGCAATCAATTGTAACCAAACACCAAGTTTAGATATTGAATTTAACCCAGAACTTCTCCTTATCGTGACGCATGTGAATTCAGTTTCAAACTCCGTCTAGACAAACGGAGGTCGCGGACTACATGGGCTAGATTCGCCTTCACCGGCGCACCTACCCCACCCTGGGTGTCAAACGTGAGAATACTTAGCTCCCCATTCGGCATGACAAACACGCTAACAGTTAGGTGCGATACATATCTTACCATCAGTGTACTAA
>CAIGRL010285265.1:0-16631 GCA_903798325.1 Fraxinus xanthoxyloides
AAAACATTGAGAATGAAATCAACCATAGGTCAACAGTGGGATGCATGAATTGAAAGAGAAGAGTTTAGCAAAATGGACGTCGCCACTGTCGAATGTCTAGATTATAGTAGAATGATTTGAGGCAGGTTTGATTGATGTGAGGCCATGTATAGGTTCGTCGAAGTGAGGGGTAACCATCGGTAGTGGTGCGCGACCGAAGGTGGTGCCGAAAGTGAGGTTGGCTTGAAGGGTTGTATACGGCAATTTGGTATTTTAGGATGCAAATGTGGCCTTGTTCAACAGATTTTGTGATGAATACTGTGGGAGAGGATGTTGGAGAGAGTAAAGCGAGGCTGGTGGTGGTGGTGTCCGACGGGCGTGGTGGCCAAAATGTGGTGCTATGTGGATCTATAGGTGACGGCTTGGGGGGTTTTTGAAAGTGGTGGTAGTGGAGAATTTAGAACTTATCTGTAATATTTTGAAAAATTTAGGACTTTTATTGCAATTAATTGTTTATTTTTTCTTTTCTTTTCATTTTGTTTCATTTGAATAGGAGGGTAAAATCATCGTTTTATTGGGAAAATGGTTGAAAATGACCTTTCGCACAGTGAAAGGAGTATGCTATAAAAGTTATCTAATTAAAAACCATAACAAAAAATTCTAATAGGATAAAACATTGATCAAGGAAAAAAGAGTATACATCGTATTTACTCTCCCCTATAATGATATCACTAAAATTATATACTTCGAGCATAAAATCCTTCAATAATAGTATTAAAACTATACAAGATAAGTTGGCTATAATCACATTTATTATATTCATATCAAGTTTTATGCATTGTCAAGCTAACAAGACAAAGACTTGTGATTGCATCCATCACATGATAATTTATTTATTTATACAAGTCTTTGCGAAATTCATTATGCTAAGATTCTTATAATATATATTATGAATTTTTTTTTATTTTCATTTTGCGTAAGTATACAAATTTAGGTGTTCGGACTATAGATCCAAAAACTTCAGGTTTCTCTAATAAAATTTAATTTCACTAAGATCACATTCACTTCTTTGGCCAATGATTTCTTTGATCGATAAGCTTTGATGAATTTCTTTTGATTTCTTGCTATTTAAAATATGATATAGTACATTATGTACAAACATGTTGTCTGTTACACCTCATATTTTTGAAGCCCAGGAAGAGGCGCCACGTATCAAGCCACATAAGCAAAAAGTCAGCAAGTCAAACAAAGACCCTATGAGGTCAAAATATGAAGAAATCAAACAAAATCAAGGTCCATGCTGAGGCCGAGGTCCATGATAAGGCTGAGGTCATTGCTGAGGCACTGCCTCAAGGACGAAGCACTACAATCTTGGGCTGAACCACTGTCTAAGGAAATAAAGAAAGGAGTTGAAGCTCTCCACTTGGAGAACCACCTCAAAGATCTCTCCGAGGCTCTCAACTCTTCCAAAGTTCATGAAGCCGACGCTGTCTCTTATGATAGATTTGAAGATCTTTTAGAAGTGATTGATATGATGTCTGTAATAAAGTTTTGTCAGTGTGTCAGCCTATTGTATAAAGTGGCCGACCCCTTATCAATTCATTAACTGCATGAATGAACAATGATAGACGTCCCAACAAAGGAGATGATGCCACATGGTTCTGATCCAATGGTCACCACCTCGGCTAAGATAGTATAAAGAGGCTCTATTTGTAAAGAAAAGGGAGCTTGGCTCTTTTACAATGGAGAAATCAATCACATACGCACTGAAAACTCATGGAAAATTTGTAAGGAAATACTTAGCAAAATTTTTATCAACATTTCTTTACATATTTGTTGAATACAAATTCTAATATTAAACATAATGAATTTCCTACAAATTATTTATTCAATCTAGCCTTCCATATATTCATTCAAACAAAGAGAGTGGAATATTCTATCTACAAATTATTCATTCAATCTAGCTTTCAATACATTCCTTCAAATAAAGACAGTGGAATATTCTTGATTATCTTGGTTTGGTTATCACTGATAGTGCGGTTGCCCTTAAATCTTATCGGCAGAGTCCGAACGTTTTCGTCTCTTGCCGTAAGTGCCTTTTGCTTCCATTTCCAATTGATTACCGTCGTTATTTCGGTAAAAATGCATCGGATCCGTACTTGACCTGGCAAGAGTGAGCCCGACATTTGTTAAACTCATTTTTTGGGGTCAACAGATTAGCGCCGTCTGTGAGAAACCATACATTTAACCGCGAGAGTCCCATGGGAAGAATCCAATTGGAAGTGAAGTGAAAGGAATGTTCTAACCCTTGAAAAAAGAACAAATGGAAGCCCAAAGAAAAAACACTTGGAGAAGAGGTCAGTACTTAGATTGCTAATATTCCCTGAAAGAGTGAATATGCAAAGATAGAAATCCATTTGTAAGACTCCCTAGAAAGGGGAGGCAACTGAAGAGTGGCTTTAAATCAGAATACCCCATAAAAAAGGGGAGGCTGCTGGAAAAGCGAATGACCCTCTGAAAATGGGAGGTCACGGAAGAAGTGGCTTTAAATCGGATGATCCCACGAAAAAGGGGAGGCTGCTGGAGAAGCGGATGACCCCATGAAAAGGGGGAGGCCACTAAAGAAGTGGCTCTAAATCGGATGACCCCCTGAAAAAGGAAGAGGCAATATCTTAAAGACCTCATTCCTAAAGGAAGATGCACTCTTTTTAAGACCTCATTCCCCGAAAAGGAAGAGGCACTATCTTAAAAGACCTCTTTCCTAAAGGAAGATGCACTATCTTGAAGACCTCATTCCTAAAGAAAGAGGCACTATCTTGAAGACCTCAATCCTAATAGAAGAGGTACTATCTTGAAGATCTCGTTCCTAAAGGAAGAGGTACTCTCTTAAAGACCTCATTCCTAAAGGAAGATGCACTATTTTGAAGACCCCATTCCTCGAAAAGAAAGAGGCACTATCTTAAAAGACCTCATTCCTAAAGGAAGAGGTACTCTCTTTATGACCTCATTCATAAAGAAAGAGACTATCTTGAAAACCTCATTCCTTGAAAAGGAAGAGATACTATCTTGAAGACCTCATTCCTAAAGGAAGAGGCACTCTCTTTAAGACCCCATTCCTAAAGGAAAATGCACTATCTTGAAGACTCCATTCCTCAAAAAGGAAGAGACACTATCTTAAAGACATCATTCCTAAAGGAATAGGCACTATCTTGAAGGTCACCTCCCTTCTCAAACTTTTTATCTCAATTTTATTTTCAAGTCCATGCATTACATAAATAATCATGCCTAGACATGGGGAACTATTGTTATGCCTCATTTGTTCGAGGCCCGGGAAGAGGCGCCACATAGCAAGCTACGTAAGTGAAAAGTCAACAAGTCAAATAAAGACCGTATGAGGTCAAAATATGAAGAAATCAAACAAAATCGAGGTCCATGCTTAGACCGAGGTCCATATTAAAGCCAAGGTCTATGTTGAAGACGAGGTCCATGATAAGGCTGAGGTTCGCTGTTGAGGTACTGCCTCAAGAATGAAGAACTACAATCTTGGGCTGAGCCACTGCCTAAGGAAACAAAGAAATGAGCTGAAGCTCTCAACTTGGAGAACCACCTCAAAGATCTCTCCGAAACTCTCAACTCTTTCGAAGTTCAAGAAGCCGACGATGTCTCTTGTGATAGATTTGAAGATTTTTTAGAAATGATTGATATGACCTCTTGTCAGTGTATCAACCTATTATATAAATTGGCTGACCCTTTATCAATGCATTAATTGCATGAATGAACAATGATGGGACATCCCAACAAAGGAGATGATACCATGTGGTTCTGATCAAAATGGTTACCATCTCGATCAAGAATTAGGCTCTCTTTGTAAAGAAAAGGGAGGTTGGCTCCTTTACGATGGAGAAATCAATCACATACCCACTAAAAACTTACGGGAAATTCATAAGGAAATACTTAGCAAGTTTTTCATCAACATTTCTTTACATATTTGTTGAATACAAATTCTAATATTAAACATTGTAAATTTCCTACAAATTATTCATTCAATCTAGCCTTCCATATATTCCTTCAAACAAAGAGAGTGGAAATTCTTGATTATCTTAATTTGGTGATCGTTGATAGTGCAGTTGCCGTTAAATCTTATCGTCGGAGTCCGGACGTTTTCGTCTCTTGCCATAAAGTGCCTCCTGCATCCATTTCCAACCGATTAAAATCATTATTCCAGTAAAAATGTGTCGGATCCGTACTTGACGTGGTAAGAATGGGTCCAACATCTGTTGAGCTCATTTTTTGGGGTTAACATTGTCAACAACTTTTTCTTTTCGATTATTGCTTCTCCATAATCACATAACTTATTGAAATATCTCCACATTCAATGTTTCAAGTAATTGGTGGAATTTTGTAATTAGTTGTGTTATATACTCTCCAAGAATATGCGCTTCAGAATTGGGACCATCTTTCTTATTTTCTCATTTTTTTCGAGAATATTTCACTTTAGAATTGAATGTCACAATACTTCAAGCGTGTCATTTATATAATGCTAATAATTTGTCATTCTTAGACCTTAGTACTAGATGGAGCATCTGTTGGGTTTTGATCACAATAAATATCGGAAAATGATGTTAAACGATTTGAATTAAGTTTCATAGACCTCGATCGATGAATAAAATTATTATTAACTTAGGCCATTAGAAACAATTTAATTAATTAATGTTGCACATGGCCTATTTACTTCTCGAATGGTCTTTTAATGTGTTGGCTTATTTACCATTTGTTGGCTCATTTATATACATACTATAAATAAGCCTTTGTTTTGGGGATGAATCGTGTGTGTGCGATAGTGTTTGAGGGCATCCGTTTCTCATTTTTCCTCTCCTACATTCATGATATTTAACATACAGCTATCCTCTCCCTCTGTTTATATATTGCATCCACCATACTTGTGTACTTTGTGGCTACATTAAAAGAGGGAACCGAAGTAAAAAATAAGTTGTGGGTTGAGCCAACTGGGTTTATTGGTGTTTGATATTAATTGGTTTAAACCGAGCCTGAAAATCACCAAATCGAATATCTTGGAGTGTATTTCCTCTTACAAATGGTATCAGAGCATATGGTTGTTTGAAATCTTTGAAAAATTCGTGAAGAAAACCAACAAAAATTGAAGTAGAAAATAGAAGCCAAATTTGTACGATTTTTTTCAAAAACTATCGGACCTGTTTTTGTGTTTTCGGTCAAACTAGTGATCAATTGGAGAAACCAACACTACATCATGATTATAAGGTCGAGGCGTACCCTACAATGCCATGCATGGCAGCAAACGATGGCGCATAACAACCATTCCCAAATGCTGGCGAGGTTCATGCCGGTACGTAGGAAGGGTTTCAACGAGACGCTTCACATAAAGATTGTTCCTGGAGTGTTACGGACCTTGTGGTGGTGTTGGATTTCAATTTTGGCTATAATTATGGTTCTGGATGACTTTTCCCTTAGACGTTTGGGATTGCTAACTTTGATGTTCGTGTTGTTATAGTTGCTCGAAGCATTAGGGCAAATAGTGCCTTAAAGTAGCAAATTCACTTCTCTCCTTATTAACAAACCTACAGATTTGGTCTACTCGGTAAACTGACTTATCTCTTTTAAATCCCAATACTAGCATGCCATCGTCTAGGTTAACCATCAGGATTGATGTTATTGTTTGAGGTAACAAATGCTTGTACTAGAATTTAGGAATTACTTGCCCTTTTTGAAGTGTTGATATTAATTGTTAAAAGTTGTTAATTGATTCTGTGATATAATTGCATAAGTCACTATGTGAAACTTGCATTGTATTAGAAATTGTTTATTGACGTACCTCTGTGTTGCATTAATTATTTCATTAGTACACTTGGACTTTATTCGTTTGACCTTTCTCTTGGTCTAAGATCACGAATCTTACGTAACCTTGGCAATTGTGACTCTTGGATTACTTTGTATGTTCTAATTGTGTAGTTATGTTTTTTTGGATAATCTATATCCAAAATGTCTAAACGTTTTGAATTGGGAATTTTTAATGGAAAATGAGACCTTTCAATTTCGCAATAAAAAATGAGGGAGATTCTGGTTCAATAAAAGATTTCAAAAGCTATATATTGTAATTTTCATGCCGATTTGTCAAAAGAGCAAAAAAGAAAAATTTGACAAACTTGCTTACACTTCAATTATTTTATACGTGTCAGATATTGTTTTGAGAAAATTTGGTAAATTTAGAATCACGAAAGAATTTTGGAAAAAGTTGGAGGACTTATATTTGCTTAAATCTAACTCTAATACACTATACTTACTCGAAAGATTTTTTAACTTTAAAATTGATTATTCAAATGATCTTGATGACAATTTAAATGTTTTTAACAAATATGCTCAAGATATTAGTACTCGTGATAAAATGGTGTCTAAAATATATAAGACCAATAGTTTGTTAATTTCATGCCTAACTCATACAAGGAAGTTAAGAATGCAATTAAGTTTGATATGGACACTTTAACACCTAAGATTGTCATAGATCCCTTTAGAAGTAAAAAAAATAAAGATCAAGGCTGAGAAAGAGGATAAGATGAGCGGTGAAATACACACGATGAGGAGTAGAACACATTTTTAGTAAAAGAGTTATGTTAGGAATCAAAGCAGTAGTGACACGAATGATGAGGGTGGTAAAAAATGGCATGAGTTGGGACAAGTCTAAGTCCAGTCCGAATGGTAGTCAGTATTATATTGTGGTAAGATTGGACATTTTATAAAGGATCATTCTAAGAGTGAAAGTAAACAAAAAGACAAGGTAAACAATTAGGTGAATTTTGTTGTTGGGTCTAGTTATGATCTAAATAAGGTTTATTGATAGTAAACCTGGTTACTAAATGTGCATCTATGTGGAATCTCATTTGCATGAATGATTGCTTGATTTGTTGTGTTGTTTTATGTTGAATTTCAATATGGTTGACATGTGTTTTTTACATGAATTTGAGAGTGATCTTATTTCTTTGTGTAATGTGTTTACATCCATAGTGGTTGGAATGCATTAAGAGTAAGTATGCCTTTTGGTAATGTGGAGCATAGATGCCCGAGTGTGCATTGGTAATATATACGATATGTGAATAGTGGCATTTGGATCACAAGAGGTGATGTGATTAAATATCTGAACATCTATCTATGAGAATCATGATCGAGATGAGTGTCGAGGCCCCATCATCCATTTAGGTTGAGAGATGTGAGGTAGTGATAGAGGAACATTCCTTGGACTTAGGATCTATAGTGATTTATCAGTTAGACATGAGTAGTGGCAAATCTAGTGAGCATGATTGGCAACGAGGGATATATGTTTCTCGAGATGTGAGTTACACGGAATGGATAAGATAATTGTGTTAAGATCTTTTTGTTGGGGGTCATTTATACATTTATTGTACATGTTGGCCATTTTACTTGATTAACTTGGTGTTAGTGTTATGTTCTTTTCTAGTTGAACATGTTTGAAAAGATCTATGTATTATCACATGTTATATCTTCATTGCATGTTCTATATGCTCTTGATTGATTATATGTTTCTACTTGGGTGTTCTTGACCTTAGCCCTTGGTGTGTACATGAATAGTTATGGCATGTTTTTCAAGTCTAAGATACGAGGTAATGCCTATGATTTCAATTTTATTTGATTACCTTAATTAGGCAAGTATAAACTTGGTGTTGGTTGCTTTCAGGTTCATTGTTATCAATGTAGAGATTTATTAGGTTTTGATATCCAATAAATTATAGGCAATAATGTTAATGGTTTTGAATTAAGTTTCATTGGCCTTGACTGATATCGACACATCAATTTGGTGGCTCGATCCAAAAATAACTTTGGTAGCTGGAAGTAATTTAATTAGTTAATATTGTTCATGGCCTATTTACTTCTTAAATGATCATTTTACTGTGTTGGCCCATTTATTTACCTATCCCTAAACCTATAAACAAGCCTTTGTTTTGGGGATGAACTGTGTGTGTGCAATAGTGTTTGAGGGTAGCCGCATCTTGTTTTTATTCTCTTTCATGAGTGAGATTTAACATACAGATGTCCTCTTCCTTTATTTATCTAATGCGGCCAAAATACTTTTGTCCTTTGTGGGTACACTAAAAGAGGCAATCGAGGTTGGTGTTTGATATTAATTGGTTGAAACTGAGACCGAAAATCACCAAAGATCTTGGAGCATATTTTTGCTTATAGCATCTATAGCTGGTATATGAGATTTTATAAATCTCTTATATGTTAGTAAGTGCATCTTACAATTAAGTTAATTTTCATTTTGTCAAGTGTGTGGATATAAATAGCACAATATGATACATTATGCATTATTTCCAGCTACTAATATCTCCCCCTTAATGGTAAAAAATAGTTCAATCAAATTGAAAGTCAACAAACCACGCTATAAAATATCACCTATTAGGATTTAAAATATTTTATAAGGGTTCAAGCAAACTTGTATTCTCAACAGTAATTAATATCCATCTCAATGCAACGTAGTTGATCAATTACACATATATTGCACTTTCAAAAATTATTAGACAGAAAATATTAGGCTTTGATCATAAACCAATTATAACAGGGAGAACTTGATGTGCATGATGTGTAATAGTATTCTCAAAATAGAAATGAAAAGTACTTTGTTCTCAACAGTAATGCTTAAGAAATTGATCGAAGGCATTTAACATGCATTAGTGTTAAACTATATATCGATATCCTAATTAAAACTTATTAAAATTTTGAGATTTAAACTCACTAGAACTAACAAGACCCACTATCTTGATTGTATAATCCAAAATTATGCCCTTAATTTAAAATTTGAACAATAATTTCACAAACTTCAATTTGCGAACATTATACTATCATTTAGTAGATGTAAGATACAAATAATATATAAATGGTCAACATGGGGGTGATGGAGCCCATTTATCACCCTAATTCATTTTCAAAATTATTTGAAATTTAGTTCCAAATTTAGCTATTGATGATCAAGACCAATTTATAATATAGAATACAAGTATTATATAAAAATTCATTGAATTAGAGAATCTTCTGGCTATGCCAAACAATGATATATTCATTAATTGAACTTCAGGTTCAATATAAATTTGTTTCAATCATACCACAATATCCGTATAATATCAATCATGATACACACTTTAGAAAGTTATTTTATTTATCTTTAATTTAGTAGAAAATAAATTACTATCAATAGTAAAATCTTATTCTTCTACATAATTCTATATTGACTAATCTGGAGTGTCAAAACATAATAACTAATATTGTTCGAGAATTCAAACATAAGTTTAAATTACGTTTACTTTGGTTGAATTGTTTATGATTGTTATATATGTTGATAGTGTTTAAACATTTTTGTGTCGCGTCGCAAAACATCTTACACGTCTATACACACCATCATATCTGCCTGAAATCCAGTCAAAACATGTTGGAATTTACTTGCGTGGACGCGAGTGGGCCCCGACATATGTTATTCACATAATCATTGTAGAAAAAGGGGTCAACACCAACACCGTCAATGAGCAAGTATATTACGTTAGAATATCGATATAGTATAACTGCCATTTTTTTTTCTCAAAATCAACACAATATTAATTTAGGATATTGGAACACAGAATGTTATGCTATTCATGAGCATTAATTAATATTCTTCTGGAATATTAATAAAATAGAAAGTTACTTTTCTTCAAAAATTACAACTCAAAATTGAGTTGTTTAATTTATGCTACTTCGAAAGTAAAACATAATAACTAAATTTGCAATTATTTCATGATCAATATAATATTTATATTGAAGTGTATAAGTACACATTTGGCCTCCATTATTTCAAAATATAATGTAGGGCTAGACAAAACTCACAAACCAATATCGAATCGAACTGAACCGAATCGAACGGATCTTCATAAGTTAAATACTCAAACGGGTATTTGAATCAAGAACCGATGGATTCGGTTCGATTCTAGATCAAGAACCGAATCTAAGTAATTTTTTAATTTCTTATATTGAATTAATTAAATCTTTTAAAAAAAATTTCTAAACAAATTAGCAAATTTATTAATTTAGTCAATAATGCTTTAACTCCCAACCCAAGTCCATACTTAGCTAGCCCAACCCAACTCAATTTCTAAATTCAATTTTTTTGTTTTAATTTTTTGGCCAAATTATTAATTTCATTGTCAACTCAATATCTAGGGCTTTTTAAATTTTTATTCTTTCCTTTCCAATTTCATACTTTCATTCGGTAAGCACATGTTTACTAACCCCAAATCATTTGATAACTTAAAAACCTATATCTACATGCCCAAATTGAAGCCATCGACTGTCGAGTCCGACTTCCCCTCACCAACTATCCATCGAAACTACGAATGAGCACGTTATTAGTTGTATTTTTGTAGGGTTACTCTAAATGTTAAAAAAATTAATTATGATTCTGAACCGAATGGAACTAAACCCAAACGGTTCCATAATTATATTTGGACCTGACGGTTCCATTTAATAAATATCCAAAAATTTTGGTTCGATTCTGCCAAACCAAACCGAACCATGTTCAGCCCTATTATAATGAGAAAAATAGTAATTTTTGGAGAATATATGGTTAAAAACTAAGTAAAATTTTTCGAATTTATGTGTAATATTATTTTATTGGAAATGTGTGGTTGATAAGAAAAGAGAGAAAAATGAATTATTATTTAATATGGGCCAAACATGAGCTAAATTTGTGGTATTCTTCGAGAATATTATTGTACATTATTTATGCTCTTTCATAATAATATTTCTAATAGAAGTATTATATGCATAAATTTGTGGTTCTTCATAAAAAAATATTTTTGAAAAAATATTAATACAATATCAATCTATAATATTATTTTAATATAGTTACGCTTCTTCATGAGTGATTAGATAATAATCTTTAGAATATTGATATATACTTGGTTATAGCTGTTCACGAGCAATAGAACAATATTCTTTTGAAATATTGATACATTTAAATTAATCATAATATTCTTCTAAAGTATTAATAGGTATAAAATTTTATCTTTTAGGAACATAACGTGTATTATTTTATACTTCTTCAAGAGCAATAAGTCAATATTTTTTGTGGAATATTGAAATTTTAATATCACATCTTTCTGGGACAAGTAATATTTTACTGGAATATTAACATAATATAAATTTTTTCTTCGAAATCTACATAACATTCGTTAGAAATACTAATAGAATTGTAAATTATGTTTCTTCAAGAAAGCATAATTAGAAACAAATTATATTCAAGAATATGATATGAAATATAATATCATATTATTTTAAATATTGTACGTGTGAATTTGTGCTTATTCAAAAGCAACAAACTAATACAAATATAATATTCATTTTCAATCAATACTACAATATTCTTTTGGAATATTGATTTAGATTATTTCATTTCAAGAATAATATACAATATTAGAAGAATATTGTTCTGGAATGTTAAATGAAAGAAATTACATTAAAGCAAATATTTATCTATCATAAATCGGTATAGTCCAATTGATATAATCAGATTGAATAACTAGATTGAATAACTATACCACTTTGTTATACAATTTAAAGTTAAGAGAATACATACATTTTTTTCAATAAAAAAGAAGAGTTTCTTTGTAAACCCCATTGAGTGGAAATTCTTATCTTTTTTTTAATTAAAGGAATCGTTTTTTCTTAGAGATTTATAAGCAAGAAGAGAAATGAATTTTACTAACTCAATTAGATAGAACTTTTTGCAAATAACATGTTATAAAATAAATAGAAAAAAGAAGAAAGTAGAGAAGTCAACAGAGTTTTGTGTATTTCATTGAAAACTAAAATCTCATTTTTATAGGGAAGAATTAGGGTTATAAGGGATACAATGGTTATAATAATTAATATGGAAAATGTATAATGGGCGTTCAATAATAAACGTATAATTTACTGTTATGAAAAGAGAGAAGAGAAGATTGAATAAAAGTTAATAGACCCGTGTATATTATAATCAAAACCAAAGCCAAATATTTATAGGAAAAGAATATGGATACATATGGTAATAATTTTAGGGCTGTAGAGGTACAACTGTCATTCACCAAAAAATTACCATTTACAACACTCACCCTTGAATGACACGTTACAAAATACATGGTCCGGTTACCAAAGTTTTCGTGTATTTAATAAATGGAATCGTCGGGTCCAAATATAATTTTGGATAGGTGTTGGGGTTCGGTTCAATTTAGTTCAGTTTGGTTGGTTCCGTACCATAATTAGTTTTTTTAACATTTACAGTAACACTATATAAATACAACTAATGACACGTTCATTCGTAGCTTCGATGGGTAGTTAGAGAGGGAAAGTTGGACTCGGCAGTCGACGACTTTGATTTGGGCATGTAGATGTAGGTTTTCAATTTTTCCAATGATTTGGGGTTAGTGGATATGTGANATCGTCGGGTCCAAATATAATTTTGGATAGGTGTTGGGGTTCGGTTCAATTTAGTTCAGTTTGGTTGGTTCCGTACCATAATTAGTTTTTTTAACATTTACAGTAACACTATATAAATACAACTAATGACACGTTCATTCGTAGCTTCGATGGGTAGTTAGAGAGGGAAAGTTGGACTCGGCAGTCGACGACTTTGATTTGGGCATGTAGATGTAGGTTTTCAATTTTTCCAATGATTTGGGGTTAGTGGATATGTGATTACCGAATGAAAGTATAAAATTGGAAAGGGGAGAATAAAAACTTAAAAATGCCTAAATCTTGGGCTAACAATGAAATGAATAATTGGGCCAAAAAATTTAAACAAAAAATTGAATTTAGAAATTGGGTAGGGCTGGACTGGCTAGGCATGGACTTTGCTTGGGAGTTGGAACATTAATCAGTAAATTAGTTAATTTATTTTAAAAAATTAAAATAATTTAAGTAATTTAATATAAAAAATTAAAAAAATTATTTAGATTCGGTTCTTATTCAGTTCTTCGGTTCTTGGTCTAGAACCGAGAACCGAACCAAACTCATCGGTTCTCAATTCAAATACCCGTTCGGGTATCTAATTTATGAAGAACCGATCAATTCGGTTCGGTTCGGGAGCTTTGTCCATCCCTAATTTATAGGCAAGGAATAACGATACATATGGTAATAATTTTAGGGCTCCAGAGGTACAATTATCATTCACCAAAAAACTTACCATTTAAAACATTCACCATGGAATGACACATTACAAAATATCTGCTTCGTTAAAACCTTGTTTGATAAAAATTCAATGGGACAAAAACAAATGAAGGAAAAAAAGTACAGTTATTTTGGAGTATTAAAGATATTATTGCCTCATTAAAACCTTGCTAGAAAAACTTAATGGGATAAAACCTAAGCGATGGAAAAAAGAGTACAACTATTCCCCCTGATGTTGATCTCTGAAAATCTTTGAGTCGACGTATTCCAATCTTGTGAACAATTTCTTAAATGTAGATGGTGGCAGTGCTTTTGTGAATAAGTCAGTCACATTGTCAGTTGAATGAATTTGTTGAATATTGATGTTGGTATTTTTCTAAAGCTCGTGTGTATGAAAGAATTTTGGAGGAATATGCTTCGTTATGTCACATTTGATATAACCTCATTTGAGTTGTGCAATAGAAGCATGCTTTGCTTCGTACAAGATTGTAGGACTATCTTTTGTTAAAATTAGTCCACATAATGCTTGGATATGATGGGTCATGTTTCTCAACCATAGACATTATCGGCCTACTTCATGGATTGCAATAATTTTAGAATGATTTGAGGATGATTGCTTCACTGATCTCCATGATATAGCTGTTCCTCCACGTATAAATATGTATCCTATTTGTGATTTAGCTTTATGTGAGTTAGAGAGATAACCTGCATCTGTATATCCCACTAAAGCAGATCCTGAATTTTGAGAATAAAATAATCTCAAATCAATAGTACCATTTAGGTAACGAAATATATGTTTAACATCACTCCAATATCTTTGTATTGGTATAGAGATATATCTTGCAAGGAGATTTATACAAAAAGCCATGTCAGGTTGATTAACTTAATGCTCTAATTGCACTAAGATATAGTACTTTAGGACCAAGAATCTTTTTTCTATCTTTAAGTGGATGAAAGGATCCTTTTTACATCAAATGGTCGGACAACCATAAATGATGCCAATTGATGTGCGTTATCCATATAAAATCATTTTAAAACTTTTTCTGTATATAAAGATTGATGAACAAATAATCATTTTGAAAAATATTCAATTTACAACTCGAGACTAAATTTAGTTTTTCTCAAATCTTTCATTCATTTTTCAAATAAGATGCAGTTTTGTTGATCTCTTCAGAAGTTCCAATTAAAGTTAAGTCATCAACATAAACTTCAACATTTGCAAATTCAATATTTGTTTTCTTTATGAAAACACATGGGTAGACATCCTCATTTTTATAGCCTTTTTTCAACAAATATTTGCTAAAGCGATTATACCACATGCGTCCAAATTGTTTCAATTCATATAATGATCTTTGCAATTTAATTGATAACATGGTTTTCGGGCATGTATCATTTGTTTCTCGTACTTTAAGTCCTTTAAGGACATTCATATACGTGTCATTATCAAGTGAACCATACAAATAAGCAGCCACTACATCCATATGGTGCATATCGAGCTTTTATGATACAGTCAAACTAATTAAGAATCTAAAAGTGATGGTGTCCATTACGTGAGAATATGTTTCCTCATAATCAACTCCTGGTTTCTATGAGAAACATTGAGCTACAAGTCGAGCTTTGTATCTTGTAATTTCATTATTTTCATTTCTTTTTTGTACAAAAATCCATTTGTATCCAACATGGATTACATTTTCAGGTGTTCGAACTACATTTCCAAACATTATCTGTTTCTCTAAGGAATTCAATTCCGCCTGTACGGTTTGTTTCCACTTTGGCCAATCATTTCTATTTTGACAGTCTTTAAGAGACATGGTTTAGGATTATCATTTTGCATAATATCAACACCCACCTTAAATGCGAAAATATTGTCTATAACAACATTATTTCGCTCCCATAATTTATGAGATAACATATAATTTATTAAAATCTCATTATTTTCATACACTTGTGAATCTTCAGGACCATATTTTGAATATTTGATTGATCAATTTTCTCTAATGTTAATTTTTCTAAGGTTTTTGTTTGGTTTTTCTCTTGTACCTTTCTTTTTTGAGGTACAGAGTTTTTAAGCCAACTGGTCGACCACGCTTCTGACGTATTTGAGATTCATTTGTTACAACAAATTGTCTTGCAGGGACCTCAATTGTTGCTGGAATATTTTCTGCTTGTATATATGACTTTGTAACTTTTCTTGTGTTAACGACTACATCTGGTAATTGATTTGCAACTCTTTGCAAAATGAATGATTTCTTCAACCTTTTGCTCTTATTAATTATTGCGAGAATCAAAATGAGATAGAGTTGTTTCATTCCAAGAAATTTTACGTTGTTTATTAGAATGTAGTTTTCCCTCCCAAAATTGAAAAAGTCATTTCATCAAAATGACAATCTGCAAAATGTACAGTAAATAAATCACATGTTAAGAATTTAAGATACCTAATAATAGATGGTGAATCAAAACCCACATAAATTTCAAGTCTTCGTTAGGGACCCATTTTAGTCCATTGTGGGGGTGAAATAGGGACTTGAACAGCATAACCAAAAACTCACATGTGAGAAATATTAGGTTCATGACCAAATGCTAGTTGCAAAGGTGAATGTTGATAATATACATTTGATCTGATGTGAACCAACGACATAGCAAGTAATATGGCATGACCCCAAACAAAATTTGGAAGTTTTGTTTTCATAAATAGTGGTCTAGCAATAAGTTGTAGATGTTTAAAAAATGACTCCGCTAAACCATTTTGTGTATAGACACGCGCAACCTAATATTAAACAATAATCCCAATTGACATGCAATAATCATGAATGCCTATGATCTAAATTCACTGGCATTGTCAAGAAGACTAGTCTTGATTAAGTAACTGGGAAATTGTGTACGTAGTTTTATGATTTGAGCAAGTAGTCTAGCAAAATCTACATTCCTAGTGGAAAATTGGCAAACATGTGACCATCTAGTAGAAGCATCAATTAATACCATAAAATAATAAAATGATCCACATGGTGGGTGTATTGACCCACGTATTTCTCCATGAATCATTTCCAAGAAAGTTGGAGATTCAATATTGACCTTTATATCCAAATGTCTAATGACTAACTTGCCTCGCGAATAAGCCACACATGGATAATCATTAGGTAAAAAATCTTCTGGTTATTTAAAGGATGTCCTTGTGAATTATTTATCATTTGACCCATCATTATAGCTTTTGGAAGTCCAAGTCGATCATGTCAAAGTATAAAATTTTTTGGATCAACGAACTTCTAGTTCGTGATAATATTTGATTCGATCATTTTTATAAATGTATAATACATGCCAGATGGCAGTGCATAAAATTTTTCTTTTATATGCTTGGTCAACATTAGTTTCTTGTACCGTTTTAATGTGATATCCATTGCAATGAATATCTTTAAAACTAAACAAATTTCTTA
>CAIGRL010285278.1:0-17936 GCA_903798325.1 Fraxinus xanthoxyloides
ATGAAAAGTCTTCGGAGTTATGAAAATTTTCTTCCCATATCCTCTCCAAGTAGATGGAAATTTAGCAATAATTGCTCCTACTTGGAATGTTTCCGGAAGTTCAATCTTCACCACTTTCAATTTATTGACAATAACTTGAAGTTCTAGTACTTGGGGCAATAGAGGAATATTATCTAAGAATTTGAAATCAAAATACTTAGAATTTGAAATCAAAATACTTTTTAGTACTTTCTTCTTCAGCCTTGTATTTATTTTCTATTGCATACCAGATTTCTTTTGCTGATGTTTTGTTGGTATATAAGTCATATAGACAATTCGATAAAGCATTCAAAATATGGCCACGACATATGAGCTCATCCTCTTCACGCTTCTTTCAGTCCAACCTTGATTGTTCGTTGTCATTGTCGATGGTTCAGGTAGATCTTTCAAGTTTGGATCAAGTATGTAGAAAATTTTGAGCCCCATTAACAAGAATTTGATCTTGTCTTGCCACCTTGTAATAGAAGTAGAATTTTAATCACATAGAATGTTGTCCTAAAAGCTTTATTTGCGCCCTCTCGATTATAAGAATGCTAAAGGACCAAAACACAAATAGCTTTAGTGGATTTCAAATCTAGAAACCGGGTTGCAATTAACACTATTGAACCAGGAAAGAAGGAACAAAAGAAGAGAATATGAAAATAATTCTAAGTATATTTTTGCAGAAATTTGGGGCTATAATTTCAAGATTTTAGATGAGAATTGTTGTTAATAATCCATGAATTATATTCCTATTTATAGAATTCCTTCGTATACTTTTTTATGAGTGCCAACTTTTCACAAAAAGATGGAAATAGAGGATGAAAAGGTACCAAAAACTGTCCAATTTTTTTTTTTTTAAATCTCTTTTCAACCACATTTGATCAATTCCCATTTACCAATATTTGAACAACATATACAAGACCAATCAATTAATTCATGTACAAGTGCTTGCGTCAAAGAAATTATGTTTGGGTTTGTGACCCAAATTCGGTTGATTTTTATTTTGGGAAAATATTATTTTCTTTATTTCACACATTTTTTATTGGAAAAATATCGTTTCTTTATTCCACGCATTTTTTATACTATTTCCATTTTTAAGAATATTGTTAGGGTTTTAATATGTCTCCTATATATAGTTTGTTCTAGTTTACAAGTAGATATTACTGAAATCAGAATAATTGTGAGAAACACAATTTTTGTAATTCTTTCTCTACTACAGTTGAATAAAATCTCCAATTCATCTATCAAATTAAATTATTATTTTTGAGTTATCTTATTGTTGTAATCAATACTTTATATTGTGTAGTATAACCTCATTCTACCCCCAACAAGTAGTTGATTTTTTGATTTGCTCGAGGTGGTTGTTCTTGATGACAACCATGAAGTATATGAGATTCCGCTTTTGGATCGTAGCACTAAATCCTCTATTTGGCAAGTGAATATGCAAGTTGTACTTGTGCACATGGATTTGAATGACGCGTTGATGGAATTTGGTAAGATGGCCTCAACTCGGTCAACAAATGATAAACAACGTATGGATCGGAATGCACTTTCACAAATTTATCTGCATCTTTTGAAAAACATTATTCAGGACATTTTGAAGGAGAAAACAACGACTGTATTATGGTTGAAGTTGGAGAAATTGTGCATGACTAAGAGTCAACCAGCAAATTGCACCAAAAACAGTGTTTGTATTCTCATCCATGACAGAAGGAAAATCGGTAGAAGGTCACTTGGCTGTTTTTAACGAGTTCGTCGATGATTTGGAGACTTTAGAGGTCATGTATGATAAATAAGATTTAGTCTTAATTATTTTGTGTTCGTTGCCTGCTTCGTTTACTTCGTTTAGAGACATAATTTTTTTAGTCATGATACATTTACCATTGAAGATGCTATGATGTTTGTTTTGAAAGGATAAAATGAAACATCTGGTTGGATTTGAGGCTAGAGATGAAGAATACCTTGTTGTATAGGTGGTTACAGATGGGGCAGGTCGAAATATAATTTCAGTAATTAAGTTTGTTTTCTCTTGTTGCAAAATAAAGGATTTTTGGCTGCAAATTAAGAGAGAAAGCAATCAGAAACTACAGGTGAAGCCGATGTCACAGGGAACTGCTTGTATGATGAAAATATGTTGGTTATTTCTGACGGTGAGTCTAAACCTGACGAGGATTAGATTTTGGATACAGCTTGTGCTTTTCATATGTGTTCCAATCTGTACTTGTTTTCAACATATGAAACAATTTCGACATGTGTCATGATCATGGGAAACAATGCACCTTGCCGTTGTTGGGTAGCTAGTATTGGTAGAGTCAAATTTAAGCTGCTGGGTGAGACAGAAACTTAATCAGGTTCGACATGTTTCAAATTTGAAGAAAAATATCATATCGTTGAGTACTCTTGATTCAAAGGGTACAAGTTCTGTGGTGGGAGTGGAGTTTTGAGGGTTTACAAAGATGTTCATCTTGCATTAGAAGGGCGAAAAAATTCACAGTTAACCCTCTTGCACGGTGTGCAGAATCCGTGAAGAACAATCAACAAAGGTTTAGTACCATGGTGGATATTCAGTTTGGTACAGTACCATTGGGATTTGGTTGGTGTCCATGTTGAAGAATACAACTCAGTAGGATTTGGAGGATATGGGTAATGCCACTTTATCGCCTTGCCACCACATGCGGTGCCACTAATTCAATTGTCAGGGACAGACCTAATGAAGATAGGTACCAGGATGCTGATTTTGTTGCCTATGCTTTAAGCGTATTTGAAAGTGCAAGGGGCTTTCTACAAAAGCATTTGGTGTTGATTATGTTTTAGGGTATGTTTCGACTCTATTCGGTAATTTTAAGTCATTTGTAATTTTTGGTTGAAATTGAGGTAATTTTGTGAAGAAGTGCTTAATTCATTTATCCTAGTTAGATATCTTGGAAGATGTGGAGATTTTCCAATTCGTTGGAGAAGTTAGTTTAGTTCTCGTTGAAAAGTTCAATTCATTATTTGCAGTCGAATTTTTCTCCAGGTGAAGAAATTTTGGAACTTCATTCGTTGTAGTAGAATTTGTGTCAAGATGAATATAGTTGGATTTGTGACCCAAATTCGGTTGGGTTTTTTTTTTGGGAAAATATTGTTTCCTTTATTGCACACGTTTTTTATATTAATTTCATCTTTAAAATTATTGTTAGGATTTTGATATGTCCCCTATATATAGTTGGATCTTGTTTAGGAGATGATTTATTACAAAAGTCATAATAATTGTGAGAAACACAATTGTTGTAATTCTCTCTCCATTATAGTTGAATAAAATCTCTAATTCCTCTGCCAAATTAAATTTTTGTATTTGTGTTCATCTTGTTGTCGTGATCAATACTTCATATTGTGCCGTATAACCTATATGCCCCCAACAATTATGAGGAGGCAATTGAATTTAAAGGTAAGTCTCCCTATCCATCTAATACTGTTAAAATTATTGAGTTAAAAGCTTCTATAACTAAAGTCGGACAGTTCCCTTCTCTGTGTGAACTATAATTTACATATGAGAATCAACATGTTATGATGCGACAAAGTCCTTTGGAAGCCGTGCTCTATGGGAATAGGTTGGGGTCTTCTGGCCAACAAACTAAAATAAACTAAGGTCGTATAATTACAGTAGAATTCAATGCTTGCCACTCAACCTAGGCAAACGGATGAAGGACAAAATGCGACAAATTCATAACATTATTGCTCTTTAAAAAAAACGAAGTTTCTTTAGCTGAATTTAAAAATGAACGATGTTTATTGAGATTACATGCTAAAAAGGTGTAACAAATGAACAGATAAAACATGCTTTTCCATCCATACCTATAAAGGACGTATTGAGAGCCACCGGTGTAACATTGCAAGACATTCTTTAGGTTTGTATTCTGGTGCTGTATGACCTGCACCCTGCAAAAAAATAATTGCCCTTTCATTTATTTTTCCTTCAAATATTCTTTGTGACAACGAGTGTAGTCAAAGTTTTCTTGCCTTCACTGTTACGAATGTGAGATTGAATTCATTCCTCTTATACTTCAATGTGTATCTACAAGATTTAGATTTTATCGAAGTTTTGAGAATAATACCATGAAATTTGTTTTAAGTATATACAAATAGAACATAAAATGGAAACCAACCCCGCAACTTGGCCATTAACATGCCAGGGTCTCCAGTCATCATCAACAGTCATATTGAGACTGCGAATCCATTTTAAAGGGCCCATATAAGGTGCTAACATGTCATGATCACCGCTGAAAAAAAAAAAAAAGCATAATCAGAAAACATATATAAATTTACATATTTGTATATTTACATTTTTCGTTAAATGATCTACCATGAAATATAAATCAGCAAATATATTTTAGTTGACAGATAAGACTAAACTTAGAACAAATTAAGTCATAATTTCAATTTAGCAAGAAACTTATATGACTTACTTATATATTAAAACATTGTATCCTTTATTGCTGAAAATTTTGTGATAGTGAAGAACACTTTCTTGATTCACTTCATAAGATAAGCTTTGGTTGCATCTCATCCAATATCCTGTTGTGCCCTGGTGATCAAAATACATATTATCCCTTTTTTTTTATAAAATATATTATTTTCTTTAGCTAGCACATGATAAAGCATGCTGGATCTTTAATATTTTCTATGTAACGCACCTTTCTAATATAAAGAGCTTCTTGGACAGATGGATCATTTGCCCAAACATAAGATGTTGCATAAGTTCGAGTCTACAGAAAAGAAATCTGTTCTTAAGATGAAAAGAGAAAATAAAATAAAGTTGCTATAAGCTTCTTTTCTACCAAACGTAGTTTTAAAAATGTTTTTATTTGTTGACAAAGTATTAACGTACTTTCTAGAAAAATAATTTTTAAACCAACTTGTATTTAACATATATATAGAGAAAGAGGATTAATTATATTACGCGACACCACGTTCGATCTTGTTCAGATGCTGGGAGGACGACGTGGTCAACTGAATCGTCTTCCAGAAATGTTTGATCCCATCCAAAATCACCTGGTTTTGGTGCCATGTATTCACATAGTGGTTCCAGTATCTGAGCTGGATCTACTTGGTTTACGCACTGTAATATTTGATCAGACCATGAAACTTTTAGTGTTAAAAGACATTGCAGATTATTTGTAAAGGAAATGAAAAACAAAATAAGATAAAATGTTACCTCTTTGATAGGTTGAAGGGCTAAAAGACATTGCAGATTATTTGGATCAGGATTGTCATATTTTCCATCACAGCTAACTTTTGCTAACTTAAATTTTGCAAAGTAATTACACAAGAATAATATGCAAAGTTTTACATTTGATCATCTAAATGGTTAAATAAAAAAGATTACCTCAAAATATTCATTAGATATAAGTGCCATGCGGTGAGCATATGGAACTCTTTCATTATAATCAATGTTCGGATCTGTTAATCCATTGCCAATAATGTATCCCTGTTTTGATTTCAAAAGTACTCTACCATTAACACAAAAAAGATTATAGTAATAGGAAAATAAATAAATCTTTGGGGGCTAAACAATACTTCGAGGGACATCCGTGGATGCAATCCAGCTTCGTTACCTACATTACAATCAGAAGTAATAACTTAATCAAGCTTGATTGGATGACAGGAAGAAATTGAATAAAATCTTGTAATCTTCATTTTGTCTTAAAACCTACCTAGTAATATTTCCATGGCAATCATCGGAACAAGTTTGCCTCCATAGGATTCACCCACAACATATAAACGATTTTTGATGAACATGGGATGATTCAATAACCACTGTTTTATTATCAATATATTGTTAGTTCACTAACAAAACAAAAAAATGGTGGTCAAGTGCATGTAGTTAGGAATGTGTGAGGACTACTAAGTTCCACATCGAACTTCATTTCAATTTTCTTGAATTTCAACTTAGGAATACCATGTGTATGATAAATAATATCGACCTACCTTCCTAAGAAATGTATAGCTATCTTTTGCTGATTTTGTGTCCGAGGAATAGTAACCTTTTGATGTGTTTGAATACGAAAATCCAGTGCCAGCAGGCCCATCAATAAATATAATATTGGCAACCTGAAAACCATATAATTATATTGTAAATGTAGAGATCTATTGAAGACATACATACATACATGACTTATATCATGCATGGAGTGAGAGGTATTTTTACCTTGGTCCATGAATGTGGATTTAGGAGAATAGATGGTAAGCTTCCATCAAAGTTTGCAACATCAAAAGCTAAAGGACCTGCACACAAGCACACTAGTTGGTGTGAGAATAATAAAAGTTGTATTATAAATTATAAAAAAAGAATAATATTCTTTCTACATCTGTAAATCTTGCTTGTTGTATATATCATTTCTAGCATATTTGGAGAGAATAATGTGTAAACTATTGAACAAATTAATTAATTTAAAGAGTAATTCAATCTTTAATGCTAGATCATCAATAGTGCACCACACATCCACCGCACCGCACCCCACCGCACCCCACCAGCATTGTAGTTCGCACCACCACCACCACATATCTAACTATTGCACCACTATTGCACAAACCTCACCAATACAAAGTCGCCACCACCAAAACCACCACACAGCCACCATTACAAAGATGAGATCCAATATATATATATATATATATATATATGTATGTTTGTAGGGTAAATAGCACAAACGTCCATACCTTTTATTTTTTGGCATTTTCACATATACCTTCCACATTTCATTGTACAAAAAGTTCTTTTCAACCATTTTTCAATAAAATGACGATTTTACCTTTCTATTCAAATGAAACAAAAAGAAAAGAAAAATAAACATAAACAACTAATTGCAATCACAGTCCTAAATTTTTCAAAATATTACAGATAAGTCCTAAATTCTCCACCACCACCACCTTCACAACCCCATTAAGCCACCACCTATAGCACCACCTTCTGGCCATCACGCCCGCCGGACTCCACCACCACTAGCCTCACTTCACTCTCTCCAACATCCTCTCCCACAGTATTGGTCACAAAATATGTCGAAAACAGCCACATTTGCAGCCTAAAATACCAAACTGCGTTAGACAACCCTTCAGACAACCCCACTTTCGGCGCCACCCATGGTCGCACACCACCACGACGATTACCCCTCACCTCGACAAATCTATACATGGCCTCACATCAATAAAACCTACCTCAAATCATTCTACTGTAATCTAGACATTCGACAATGGCGAAATCCATTTTTCTCAACTCTTCTCCTTCAATTCATGCATCACACAACAATACATCCCCAAATTGGCGTCAATCGAACTATCAACAAACCCAAATGACAATGTGTATGAATCTAATTGAACAAATTATCCCTCAATCATTTCAATTTCTGGTCCAAAACTCTTCACGGGCGCGATGCATGGAGAGAGCTATCTGACCAAAATTTGTGGGTCCTAGGTGCTCCAATCTTCAAATTCATGTGGGGGAGGACGGTGGTGAGTGAAGCGCGGTTGGTGGCGGCAGAGTCCAGTGGGCGTGGTGGCCAAAAGGTGGTTCTATGTGGATCTATAGGTGGCAGCTTGATAGGTTGTGAAAGTGGCGATGGTGAAGAATTTATGATTTATTTATAATTTTTTAAAACTTAAGGACTATGGTTGCAGTTGGTTATTCGTCTTTTTCTTTTTTGTTTTATTTGAATAGGAGTGTAAAATCGTCTTTTATTGAAAAATGGATAAAAAAGACCTTTTGCCCAATAAAAGGTCCAAGGTAGGGTGAAAATGCCAAAAAATGAAAGGTGGTGACGTATTGCACAATGACATAGAAAGGTAGGGGTGTTTGGTGCTATTTACCCTATGTTTGTATGTAGAAATAGAGAGTTTTGTAGAGAGAGAATGACTTTATTTTTCAAAATTGAGAGAGAGAGAGAGAGAGACTTACTTTTCCAAAATATATAGTTATTGGGATCCATGTGCACAAATGTATAAAATATATATAAATGTGGTTGGGCGCGGTCGGAGTGGGGTGTATTCCGGCCTAGCTATAAATCACATTTTCTCTTACAAAGTCACGTTTAAGATTTTTGGGACTTACTATTGGGTTTACTTTCACCGTATTACATTACTACTGGGTTTACTTTCATATTTGTTCATGTATAAGATATGTTTGAAAAGACGTATTCTTCCATTTAATTTGTTTCTTTTTTCTCTATTTACCATTTAACAATTTTGTTAAATTGTCAAGGACAATAAGTTATTACAGTCAAGGGCATTTTTTCTTTGAAGAAGGCAAAGATCAAACGGAGGCTTTATAATTGGACAACACGTTTGAATGTTGATTTAGAAAATGGGAATGGAGTTTGTGAGAGTGATCTTCTTAATTTATTAATTTGTTGTGAAAGAATTAATTGTCCAATATTAACAACTTAATAACATACACACCCTTAGATACTCACTATTTCAAGCTAATAATAATAATTAATTTTCCGAGTGAGTTGAAGCAACTCAAAACAAAAAAAAAAGTCTAATCCCGTCTGAATTCAGGCACTGCTTGCCCATCTGTTGCTAGTCTGAATAAATCTGCTTCTCTTTGTTCCTATGAATGATATTTTATTTTATTTTTTGCCTCCAATTCAATCCCGATTTGATCCTTTGACCATTGACCTTTTATTTTTTTCTAGATTAATGTCCGGATCGATTTTTTAAATAACATTACTACATCTTATAAATGCATAAAGTTATCCCTCACTAACGAGACTTATTTGTGTCAACTTATACTTAGTCACAATAACCTTGATAGAATTCAAAGACTAATAAGGGATGATCCTTTAAGTGAATTAAAGGTAGAATCTCTATCGGTTTGCAAGTCATGTTTGGGGGATCAGATGAACAAGATTCCCTTTACTTCTAAGGGACATAGGACCAAGGCAATCTTCGAATTAGTGCATGACTCGGGATAGGACTATGTGTACTTGATTGTTTGGAAGTCTAAAGTGCTTGCCAAGTTTAAGGTTTTTGTACTTGAAGAGAACAAACAATTAGATAAGAACATTATAAAACTTCAATCAAATCAAGGGGAAGAGTCTCTATGGAATTATATCCCAATTGAGTGCACCAAGTACATCCAAAATAATGGAATCTCAGAGAAGAGAAATAGGTACTTGTTGAGCAGGGTCATATCTATGCTAGGCCACTCTACTCTTACAATATCCTTTTGGGAATACGCTCAATGGACTATGATATATTTACTTAATATGGTTTCATCTAAAAGTTTGCGCTAAGTTGCCCGTGGAGTTGGAAATGTGCGTAAGCCTAATCTAAGACTACTCCAAGTATGGAGATGTCAGGTACAAGTGCTTAATGGACAGATGGATAAGATGAAATCAAGGTAAAGAGTATGTATCTTTGTAGGATATCCTAAAAGGACAACAAAAATATTTATTCTATAATTTTCCGAAAAAGAAAGGTATTTGTAATTACAAATGTAACCTTTTTAGAGGAGACACGCATAGAAGAACATGAATCCAAAAGTAAGGTTGTTTTAGAGGAATGAGTGAGAAATTTTTCAGCTGAACTTCTTTAGAAAACATACCAAACTTACTCAAGAAGAAGTAACCTCTATTACCAGCGGTGCCCAGATGAAGTCGAAGATAAAAGAAGGTTTCATCTACAAAGCCCACTAACTTCATGGAACCAAAGATGATAGAGGATTAAGTTCCAACTTTTCAGTCACCACATGTATTGAGATGTAGTGGTGGGATCTTATATACTAGAAGCAGTGAAAGAACGACTGGGATTTTCAATCAACAAAGAACGTCCACAGTTTAGACTTAGTAGGAGAACCATTCAACCTCCTTCTACATAGTTACTCTATGGAGAGTCTAAAGAAATGGAGGATCATACTTCATATGAAGAATCTTTGAAGGATGTAAAACACTTACCATTAGAAGAGTGCCATGGATTCAGAATGAAGTTAATGTATACTAACTTATAACTCGAATCTTGTAGATACACCTATTGAGGTGAAATCCATAGGTTACAAATGGATCTACAAGAGGAAAAGAAGGGCAGACATAAAGGTAGAAACACTTAAAGATAAGAGTGTTTGCTATGGGTTTTATCGAACGAGAAGGTATAGATTGCAGGGAGACCTTCTCACTTGTGGTCATGTTTAAGTCTATAAGAATCTTCTTATCAAGTATAGCCCATTTTCATAGGCATATTAAAGACAAAGGTGATTTTTCCCTATTGTAAGTCAATAACATCTTATTCGTTAGGAAAGATGTCGGGTCTCTAACAAACTGGATTGTACAACAAAATAACATAAAGAATTGGGATGCCAATAATATTCTGGAATCCAAATCTTTCAAGATAAGAAGAATGGGAAAGTTCCTCACTCTCAAGCTTAAGATACAAACAAGATATGCTTGCTATGCAAAATTCCAAGAATGTCGAATGCCTTTCAGATATGGAATTTACTTTCATTGGTGCATTTCCTTAAAACTCCTAATAAAGCAGAACACATGAAGTAGGTACTTCATGTCTCGATTGTAGGAAGCCTCATGTATGCTATGATGTGCACAAAAATAAGATATTTGCATTTTGTTGGGATTGTTAGTAAATATCGATCAAATCAAGGACCTTGAGCACTAGACAAATATTAAGTATCCACTTAAGCAGAGGCGGAGCCCAATAAGGCCCAGGGTGGGCAAAGGTTCAGTTCAATTCTCTTCGGAACGAACCGAACCAGACTTGTGATTGAATTTGAGTTCTTGAATAACACGAGAAAGTTGAAGGATTTGGAGATGAATTTAAGATGAATTAAAAACCTTACAGGGTTTTATAATACGCTACATAGGTAATTCTTGAATACACATATTCTTTATCTTTCAATAAAATTATTATATTCAAGTTAGTATTCAAAATAATCAAATCATACATGTGAGATGTTATCATATCAAATTAAATTTTGTGATATTTCTATCCCGTCCCCCAACACGTGGTTACACCTTCTTTTGAAATTTTTTACTTGAGGAGCTTAATATGCAAAAGAAAATAATTAAGGATTAGGCAACAAAAAATACTGTTATGTACCTATTTAAGAACATGTTTGACTAAGCCTAGAAAAAGTAAATAAACACTGGCTCCTAGTGTATATATTGACACAGAAAAACTTATATATTTGTAGAGAGTGATTACCAGCTTCATAGACGAGAGATGACAAACCAGAGCAACCGGGCCCACCAGTGATCCAAAGCAAAAGAGGGTCTGTTTTAGGATTGTTTTCAGACTCAACGAAATAATAGAATAACTGCGTCTCATCATTTTCTCCCACACCAACGTATCTAGTCAATCATTCAAACAAAAATTCTAAAATAATTACAAAGAAAAGTCAGTTTCTTGAATTTAATTCATGTTTGATAATCGGATAGTAAATAGTATTATCTACTACTGAAATAAAGAATGAAAGAACTGACCCTGTTTCGAGTTTGATGGGCAGAGTACCCGAATAACCTGGAAGAGTCTTGATGATGGACTGTGATGTTCCATTGTAGAAGAGTAGCAGAAGAACAAGTGCAGGAAACGTTATCCAATTCATGATAATCACACTCATAAATTAATTAAACTGAGGAAAAACGTAGTTTAATCTGTTTTCTAAATATAATTTTATAAGGACTGGGATTTGAAATTGATGGCAGAGTTGTTGAAGAACGTGGAGTACTTGGCTTCCTCTTCCGATTGAAACTGATTGAAATAGTTAAATAATGATTGAAATAGTTAAATGGGGAAATAATGATTGAACACACACACACACACACGCATGCACGCTCTTTGAGGAGGAGGATGGATATATGCATTAGTTTAGGTGTCATTATGGGGGCAAAGTCACTCTTCTCTTCAATGGGCCAAGACTCATCAAATGGGCTGAAACAAAAAAAACAAACTATCCACAGCATGGACCAACTATCCAAAGGCTAAATGGGCTACCGTATACCGCCCCTAAATCCAACTCGAACCTAGGCTCTTCAAAATTGTATTAATTGTTTTCGAGTCAAGCCGTCACTTTGATGTCGATAAATTTTCCAATGCCTGTTTTAAATAATTGCTCGAATTTATTGGGTATAAAAAAACCTAACATATCTCAAAGACGACAAAATTATGTAATTATACATCACTCCTCTAAGATTTTAAATCAGATGATTCATAGAAATCATAATAAATATTGGTAATGGAAGTAGTTGAAGTTCTCATTATATTGTAAAGAACTGTAGACGGAAGTCACGGAACAGATTGAAGTAGCACCGTATAATATTCCAGAAAAGGTTTCCTTTACAACTAATAAAGTTGGTTCTATTTTGTTGGTTCCTTCCCTCAAACCAATAACCTTTAATATGAATAATGTCTTAAAAGACATCATTTAAAAACTAATGATGTCTTAATATGAATATTTAGTGGAATATTAAACGATGCTTCTCCAACGTGTTCCACGTTCAGCCATTAGTTGATATAATTATCTAATCATGTTTCTCAACCAATTAAAATATTCTAATTACCTCACAAAATAATTAAAAAGAGCAAATTCAATATATTATAAAAAAGTAGATTTTTTCTGCAATTTAAAAACAAAAATAAAAAATTCTTCTATTTTATCACTCGGAAGAAAAATCTAATCATTTTAGGTTACACTACTCAAGTATAAATATCTAAAATGACATTGTTCCATGAATTAGATCAAGACTCAATGGACATCGTGTAAGAAGACGGACTGCGAGAAAGGGAAATTAACCACGATCCATGTTTGGTGAAATCTTCCAAGTGTACTGGATTGTTGAAAACAAATAAGCGCGTGAGTTAAAGTATCATCACACTAGAACTTTAAATTGAATCATATGAAATCATTATCAAACTCTTTCGCAATCATAACCCAAGATTATTCACCAATGAATTGTGTCATTGGATCTCTTAAAAGACGATATGAATATGAGACACAATAAGACAACCACCTAAAAATTTCGTCTGATAGCTTAAATATTTATATGAGATAGTGATTAGGTTGAATGGGCCGAAAAAATCAGTTTAAAAACACAAATTAGGGTTTTTCATATAAACTTATCGCTCGCGTGGAACCTCAGTGATAGGGGAGCAACAGCCTCTCGCTCGAGCGAGAGTTGGGCGACGGGCGAGCGACGGGGATTCTGTTTTTATCGTTCGACCAATGTCCAGACAATAGATTAGCAAAAATGCAGCCCTGTTTTTCTCCTCTTTTCATGCTTGAATCCTAGACCTCATAACCCTATTTATACAAATTGCACCTTAACTTTTACAACACGTTACAAAATAGTCTTTTTTGTTCACAGAAGTGCCAACATTAAAAACCTAAGAGTTGAGTTCCAATTTTGATTTGTAAAACACACATTCACATACCCCAACAAGTTTAAGAGGGATTTTATTGTCGTTTTACTTGTTATAAATTGATTCTTTTCATCTCTTGGAATAAGCAAAACATTCATGTTCCATTCTTGTTTTAATTGTAATAAACTTCTAGTTTAGTAAAAGAAATGGATATCATTAGGACTACTTCGAGTTAAACAATAAATGGTACCACTAATGTGGTTCAACCGATGGCTATACTACTGCAAACTACCCCAATTCCATATGGAGAAAAACTAGATAAACTCAATCGTGTGGATTTTAAGAGATGGCAACAAAATATTTTCTATTTCACCATCTTGAAGTTAAAAAGGTTCCTAACCAAAGATGCTCCGGTCATTTAAGAAGGAAAGAATAATCGTGAGTTAATTATCGCTTTTAACGGTTAGAAGCACTTGGACTTCCTATGCAAGAACTATATCCAAAACAGATTGGACAACATGTTATATGGTGCGTATAGTGCACTAAATTCTGCAAAAGAATTTTGGGATTCTTTGGAGAAAATATATAAAGTGAAAGATGTCAACACGAAAAAATTCATCATCGAAAATTTATTTGATTATAAGATGATAGGCTCCAAAGTTGTCATCAATAAAGTGCAAGAACTATAGTTCTTTTGCATGAGATACCTGCTGAGAATATAAAATTGAGTGAATCGTTCCAAGTTACTGCTATCATCAAGAAACTCCCTCATTCATAGAGAAATCTCAAAAAATATCTCTAGCACAAGTGCAAGAAAATAAACTTGGTAAACTCATTGTCCAACTAAGAATCAAAGAAGATAACAACAAGACCAAGAGAAAGTTTATTGTTAAGTTTGTTGTTTAATTTGGGCAAGCCAAAGCCAACTTGGTGGATTCCAGTTCAAGAAAAAGCGCAAAAAGAGACAATATCAAGAATGCTAAAAAATTCAGAAGGCAACTATTATAACTGTGGGAAATCGGGGCACCATTCAAGTGACTATTGTAAGCCTAAGATGTAACACCCCAAAAATTTCTAAATAAAATTTAATTAGTTTACATGCCATATTTTTATTTTTGAAAAGTTGAGAGATTAAAGTGATATATGTATTACCTTAAATTTTTAGACTAAATATTTAGATCTTGTTAAAGAGATGAAAAGCATATCAATATGGCTCTCGCTGGATAGCTCGTAATCAATCATGTAAATTAGGCTTGAGAAAAAATTAATTCGGATAAGTTAGTCTCAGGATATTGATGTTCAAATAAATTTTAATTTATGATTTATTATTTTATTTTCAAATCAAAGTAAATTGGGATAAGGATAGCCACGTGAATGGATGTGAGATTATTATTATTATTTTGTTTTTTTAGAATTCTATTTAAAGTCAAGTTGTTATCACTATCACATATTGGGATTAGAATCACCTTTTGTTGAGATAAGTATTTTGTACACATGTCACCTTGTGATTTGTTTACCAGAAATTCATTTTTTATTATCAAAAGTGATAAATACTATTATCCATCACAATTGCACCATGACCCAACTACTAAATTTTTCAACTATAAATAGTGTGCAATTGTCCTACAATTCACCATCAAAGAAATTTTACACAGCAGCTTTCATATAAAGTAGCTGTAAATTTCTAGTATATTTTTTTTAACAAAAGCTCGTTTGATCAATCAAGGTACGATACTTTTATACGAGTGGTATGTTTCTGTGTACTTTTATATTCAATAATTTATGCATGAATTACCGGTAGACCTTCGGGTTTGACCAAACGAAATGTGTAATCCTTCGGTATGTTACTTTAACGCCCCAATTTTTCATAAATCTTGAGGTGGTACAAAAAATTTCATCTACTTTTATTTACTTAAAATGCGGAAAGATAAAATTAAATGCTTTAATAAAAAAATATCTAAAATATTCATAAATTTAAGCTAAACATGAAAACATATTTTCAAATTTAAATAATTGTCATTAAACAATTAAAATTGACTAATAATTTAAAGAGAAAAAAATGAACTTAATATTTTATCTCTTCGATTCATATGGCAATTCACATCACCATCCGCCACACTTCCAATCGATCTGAACTAGCCTGTAAAAATTTGTAAGAGTGCATATTTAAAATAAACACTCAACAATATACATGCAGTTTTCATACGCAATTATATAACAATAACATAGACAATTCATACCATATTTCTCTTTATGGAGTATATCGATTACCAAGTGAGATATCCATCATTTCTCATTTTGAATTTCCAAAGGATTTCACATTTCGTTAGGCCGAACCCGAAGGTCCACTAGCAATTAATGCATAAATTTTGAGCGTAAAAGTGTACGAAAACATACCACTTGCACAAAGTATCTTACCTGGATTGATCAAACGAACAGTTGAAAAAATATACTAGAAATTTAAAGTTACTTTATATGAAAGCTTCCGTGTAAAATATTTTTGGTGGTGAATTGTGGGACAAGTGCACACTATTTATATTAGAAAAATTTAGTGGGTGAGTCATGATGCAATTTTGATGGAAAATCGTATTTATCACCTTTGATAAAAATTAAATTTCTAGTAAACAAATCACAAAGTGACATGTGTACATAATACTTATCACAACAAAAAGGTGGTTCAAACCCTAATACATGATAGTGATGGCAAGTTGACATTAAATAGAATTCTAAGAAAACAAAATAATAATAATAATCTCACATTCATTCACGTGGCTATCCGCATCTCAATTTACTTTGATTTAAAGATAAATAAATAAATTACAATTTCTTTGAATTTCAATATTTGAGACTAACGTATCCAAATTAACTTTTTCTCGAGTCTAATTTACACGATTAATTACGAGTTATCCAACGAGACCTATATTGATATACATTTTGTCTCTTTAACAATATCTAAATATTTAGCCCAAAATCTAAAGTTAATATCAATATTACTGTACTCCCTCAACTTTTCAAAAATAAAAAAATATGGTATGTAAAATAATAAATTTTATTCTAAAATTTTCGGGGTGTTACAATCTCCCCTCCTTAAAAAAATTTCATCACCGAAATTACCTTAACTACTTGAAAAGTTCTAAATACTTGACCATTGACATAATATAAATCAAGAAAACTCATAATCATGATAAAAGTTTGACATTTCATTACATACCTTGGAACAATTGAAGAGTGACTGAATAGTGAGCACCACGTGTCAATGATTCTTTATAGCATTGTATGTTCAAACTTTAAAAAAAAAAAAATCATTATCTTTAAACTTCTAAAACATATGAAAATACCCCATTTTTCAGAAATCTTCTAAAGTAGGATTTTCTCAAAATGAAAGTTTCTAGAAAATAAAATATTCTTAAATTTGGAAAGTTTCAAAATATCGTTTTTCGTTTTATTAATTTGAATATCCAATGAGGGGAGGGGGAGGGGGTCACAAGCAAACCACTTAAATCACAAGCTCTTCTTAGACAGTTTAGATCTTTTTGACAAAGTCTTTCAATTTTGCAACTACGCAAATCAACAAAATGCAAACGTGGAATTTCGTAAAATGCGAGTTTTCAAATTGATAATTTTATTTAAAACATCACCAAAGGCTAAAGCTAAACAAATAAAAATTTATCACATGTAAAACTCGAGCATTAAACCATAACAATTTAAATTCTATACTACTATTATTCAAAATTTATATAATCCAACATCTATCCTTCAAAATAAAAGAAACAAAAAATGTCAATGTTCACGTGAACAGTGAAACGTACTGTTTATGTGAATAGTGTTATTGTTCACAAAATTTTTTTTATAATGTCTACAGGAAAGTAAAACTTTTGCTCTAATACCAAACTGTAATGCCCCAATTTTTCATACATCTTGATGTGTTTCAAAAAAATTCATTTACTTTTATTTACTTAAAATGCGGAAAGATAAAATTATATTCTTTAATAAAAAATAACTATAATATCCATAAATTTAAGCTAAAGGCCACAAATTNTACTACTATTATTCAAAATTTATATAATCCAACATCTATCCTTCAAAATAAAAGAAACAAAAAATGTCAATGTTCACGTGAACAGTGAAACGTACTGTTTATGTGAATAGTGTTATTGTTCACAAAATTTTTTTTATAATGTCTACAGGAAAGTAAAACTTTTGCTCTAATACCAAACTGTAATGCCCCAATTTTTCATACATCTTGATGTGTTTCAAAAAAATTCATTTACTTTTATTTACTTAAAATGCGGAAAGATAAAATTATATTCTTTAATAAAAAATAACTATAATATCCATAAATTTAAGCTAAAGGCCACAAATTTAAATAATTGTTTTTAAACAATTAAAATTGACTAATAATTGAAAGAGAAAATAATGAACTTAATATTTTATCTCTTTGATCCCTATGGTAGTTCGCATCACCATCCGCCACACTTTCAATCGATCCGAACTGGCCTGTAAAAATTTGATAGAGCGAATATTTAAAAAAACACTTTGTAAGATACGTGCAATTTCCATACGTAATTATATAA
>CAIGRL010285334.1:0-25071 GCA_903798325.1 Fraxinus xanthoxyloides
AACTGCATCACTTTTCTATCTCACCAAGTAATTTAAGAATGTCACTTTTCCTTTTTAGCTAATTATCCTTGAAGTCAATTGTGACCTGTCATTGCCCGATGTGTTCATAATACTTATTATCCATATATAATGATAATCAGTTTAAAGTCAGTTAAAATAATCTGTAGATTAGTGGAAGATCTTGTGGATTAGCATGTAAAGAGTGTTGACTATGTTGTGTGCTAATTGTTGGATTAGAGGTGATATGTTGAATCATCTTGTGATTTCTCTTGTTTTCTGAATTCTCAAGAGATTGATTGATCTAACGGTTGAAGATGAATGAGTCTGCAACAAACCTGTTGCTTTGAATCAAGGTCCAGAATGACATTTCATTTGCCTACTTGATTGGTTGTTTGAAGATTTGACATATGCCAATCTGCCTCGCTAAGTTTGTTTTTCCCTTATCAAACGCTCTATGTTCTTCATGTCGTAATGATCTATACATTTAAAAGTTACATGCTGATATGTCAGGTTGTGAAACTCGGACTAGATTTGTGGCCTCAATTTGTTCATGTAATTATTATGCTTAATTTTCTTTATCTTGCTATTAATGTTCTTGTGATTGAAAGAAAAATGGTCATGGGATGTTCTACAAATCTCTGACCCATTTTTGTCGAATCATTTTGCAGTTCGAAGCTTGTTGTTTTGACTGGAGCTGGGATTAGCACAGAAAGTGGAATTCCTGATTATAGAAGGTTACTTTTCTCAACTTAAAAGAATATACGTAAGTGTAGAAGGAATGCAGCAATTTCACCTTCATGATGTTGCTCTATCTTCTTTAACATGAACCTCACAGAAAGTGTGAATGATTTTTGAGTGGTTGTTTTGTCGATGTTCTATTACACAATCATATTTGAATGCCATCCACTTCCATAGTTTTATGAACATCTGTAATCCAAATTTTATGAAGTATAGAAAGTTCTCCTTGTCTTGCTTTTTGGTGTAACTCTTAAACCTACTTCTCATTTATTAAGGATTCTTACAGTCATTTCAGAAGTTTTTTGCTTATTAAATGATATTAGATTTAAAGTAGCTATCGAGTCTATTTCCATTGCCTAATATATGGTAACTTACTGTTCTTGGCTAAGTTGGCTTATGTGCACTTGTTCAAAGAATTGTTACTAGAATGTGGACAGTAACATGGTAATTGTAATTTTATCGTGGTTTTGAAAAAAAAAATCACAGAACTTAGAAGGATAATTCATTGATGTTCTTAATCTGTTTCTCATCTTGGCAGCCCAAATGGAGCTTACAGTACTGGTTTCAAACCAATTACTCATCAGGTGATCAGAAGGCATGCACTGTAATAATTTCTTTCTTCATTTTGATCTTTCATTCTCTTCAGTGCTTTCCCCGAATCTCCTTCCCTTTAGAATGAGAGTTGAGAAGACACCCACCGTTGGAGAAGATTTATGAGAATTAGTTCACTATATACAACAATTTAATTTAGTGACATGATTTGGGTTCTCTTGTGGAAAAAATGGAACAATGAAGCTTTTGTGAACTTCATTCCCCTAAGCCATAAAAAGGCCTGTGTACTTTTATGGAATGAGTAGAAAGAAGTCTCAGATACAGATAACTCCCATGCAGACTTCACCTCAAAAAAGAACAATGTAGGCAACAAATTTGACCGCTTAATCATGTTATAAGAAACTTTGAAGATGCTCGTGAGAGAGTTGAATAACGGTCTGTAGGCTGCATCAATTGTTATAGTATAGAAGTGACAGGTTGAGAAGTCATTTATACATGCTGTCTTTCAACTTCGATGCTGGAAAATAGCAATTTAAAATATCTGATGTTTCTTTTTCAGAAGTCATGAAGTTTGATTTTATGTTGGTTAAGTTTATTCATTTAGTAGTGTGGGTTGTCATCAATGATGGCATATTGTCCGTTCCTGGAGTATCATATGTAAGTCTTCTGTGTGCATGGGCCTGAATTTCGTTAACACAATGCATTGAATGAAAAGTTGCTTCTTTGTTCAGTGACATCATCTCATTCAAACACCTGAATGGTGTTGGAATTGAATCTAAAGGGACTGTATTTCATCATTCATCAACTATAAGGTTGAGAAAAAGACCCCGTTAATAGAACTTAATATTTTCTTTATGTACCTGAAATTTTTTTCTTGTTGATAATTCAAATTTATAATTTACATGTGCACTCTATCAATGTGCAGCAATTTATGCGTTCCACTCGGGCCCGACGACGGTATTGGGCAAGGAGCTATGCTGGATGGAGACGTTTTACTGCTGCACAACCAGGGACTGGTCATATTGCAGTAGCATCTCTTGAAAAAGCAGGCCGCATAAATTTTACGATTACACAAAATGTGGATAGGTGAACGGCCCTTAATACATAAATTTATTTTGTGAAATAGTCCTAATCTGGCTGTACTAGAATCTAGAATAGCATTTTCTTTTTACAGGCTGCACCATCGTGCTGGCAGCAACCCAATTGAGTTACACGGGACTGTATATATTGTTGCCTGTACAGATTGTGGTTTTTCTCTTCCTCGAAATTCATTTCAAGACCAAGTGAAGGCTCTTAATCCAAAGGTTATGAGTTATTGTTTGACACTAGTAATTCTGTCAAGTTTTTTTTTTGTTTGTCTGAAATTCAAGTCCTATTTTACATTTTTATTTTGTCATTTTGGTTGAAAGTTATCTGTTTGAGTTTCATGAGGATGCTGATTTAATAATTTTATTGGATTTATACTACAGCTTTAGGAAAAGATTACATTCTCCTCACCAGATCTTGCAATGTGCATAGATTTCTTTCCATAAAACTATGGGGGAAATTCTAGGATATTGTTCAATTTCTAGTTTCATTTGAATAAAGTAATTAAGGTCAAGAAAGTATATAGGAGGTAAATTAGTTGTCGTGATTTATGGGTTTTGCATCAGAGAACATCAATTAAAAGGATCTGTAGAAATTGAGAGATTTTATTGTCATTGCTTGTTTCCATCAGGATTTTTGTCAAGAAACATCCATATGTTAAGATATCTCTTTCTTCAAGTTTTATTCTTCCCAATAGAGGTGATAATTGGGGGTTCATAGAGAGATATCTGCTGTTTCTCTATTGCTCTATGCATCGATTTTGTTTGTAAATATATGAAATCAGATCTGATACCAATCAGAGGAAATGCCTTCAATTCACATTTGCTTATGACAAGTAACCAACCAAGCATGCAATGTCTGTCACTGAATCACAAATGTCCTAAGATCAAATTAATCTCACCTTTAGTTGCTAATACCAGTAAATGATGCATTTAGGGATATTAATAGATATTTTCATTGATATAATTTGGAGATCTGGAGAAAAATCAAATTACTATCTGGACTCATCATTTATGTTATAAAAAATAAGAGAGGAATATAGATTTTCTTGCGCCTCGATTCAAAATATATCCATCCTTGGAATTTTTAAAGAGATGTGAGATGGAAAGTTTTTCTAAGAAACTAACTTCCTAAATATTGAAGGGGATACAATTGCCTGTCTCGAACTCATCCATTAGGAATTAAAATCCCATCTATCTATATGCTGCTGACCTACTACCTTCCTTAAGGCAGCTTTTTCTTCATCAGCCAAGGTAGTGACTCTGCCTCTTTATTCTGACTGTAAATGACTTCACTCTTTCTTCTTGGTGTTTCAAATATATTAATTGTATTAGCTATTGCTTAAAGGACAAAAAGAGAAGGTTTATCTTTTATGTCAGTGGAGATTTGAGGCTTTATATGTTAAGAGTTGTACACTTTTACATGGAATCTTGGATTTTCTAGTAAGGTCTAGAGTATTTGTTTTACTTTGATTACTAGAAACCATGTTTTAGAGAACAGGTTTGCTCAATAAGAACATTTTTTAACTATTCTTTTCTTTCTTAGCCCCAATTTCATCAGTGTGTTCGAAGAAGTTCTCTTCATCAGAATACCGCTCTATAGCCTAGTATATCCATGTGCATGTTGTAAATAAATATGAAATAAAGTGGAAAATAATTTCCATGTTTCAATGCCTAATGTCTGTTAATTAGGTTTGCCTCTTGGTATCATTGGAAAAAAATAATAGCGCAATCTTCTTCTAAACGAAATCTCAGAATCTAAAGATCCCATTTAAAAGATTAGTCATTGTCTCATTGAGCTCTATATTTGTGATGTTGGGTCCAACTTATAGGTTCTCAAGTACCAAATCTTGTAACTATTGTCATCTCATTTTCTATGATAGACTGGATTCAAGCTCACGCCTTTGTGTTTTGCAGTGGGCTGAAGCAATTGAAAGTTTAGATTACGATAGTCGCTCTGACAAGAGCTTTGGAATGAAGCAAAGGCCCGATGGAGATATTGAAATCGATGAGAAATTCTGGGAGGAGGAGTTCTGTATTCCTAATTGCGAGAGATGTGAAGGAATACTGAAACCTGATGTAAGCAAATTTGTTCTGTTTCAGATGTTGCCTTCTGCGTGCTTCTTGGAGAATGTATGTTTCCTTGTAGAATAGTGATTATAATCCATTCATATAAGTTGGTGCAAACTCAAATGCGTATTTGAAGGTCGATGATTACAGTTGATATGTTTTGGCTTCTTCTTTCGACTTTAACAATTTACAGAGGTACTATAGGATTATATAGAGATTCTTCATCTCTCATCAAATATGTTGTTATAAATATTGACCATTTTCATCATTCTTTTAACTGACATGAAGTTGATTGGCAAGATAATCCATAATTCTCGTTTCGCAGTCATGATCATTCTAGTCAATGGATTCATTTTTATATTTATACTTTCACTTAGTATCTGATTATCAAATTCTTTGATTTGTGGGGTTACACCAGATTACTTTGCATTCCGGTTAGTTGAGACGGTACTAAGACAGGTCAGTCTTTTGAATATTGGCCGGTTAAAAACAAGGCTACATAGTTAATTTTTATGAGTATTAACTTTGAGAGAATGTTATTTAAATAAAAGTAGGGTTTGGCTTTGCAGAAGGCCTAAGTGGAATATCGCTGTTAGGCCATATTCACATCGGTAACTAAGAGAACAAATATTAATGGTCTCCTTTTTAGTGGAAAGTTACTAATTTTTCATGACAGGAGCGAGAGAATTAGTCTGTTAAGAATGGTATTTGGCACCAAGATCTTACCAATATTTCTGATATCTTGCCTGATTTTTCAGGATTTTATTTACACATGAAGGTAGAGGAGATATTGAGTGATTTTGGCTAGATATAAAATCTTGTATACCTTTGCAGGTTGTCTTCTTTGGTGATAATGTCCCCAAGGATAGAGCTGATAGAGCAATGGAAGCTGTGAAGGAATGTGATGCTTTCCTTGTCCTTGGTTCGTCTTTGATGACCATGTCTGCTTTCCGACTTGTCAGGTGCATTCAAATTGCTCATTTATATCGAGGCAATTTTAGTTTCTAGCATAGATTAAACTGCCATTATTTTCTATTGTGTTTTAACATAAAAAATTAAAGAAGACACTGGACTGCGTGTCAACTTTTCTCCTTCTGTTGATAAAAGAATATGAGGATGCCTGTGAACCAGAACCTCTGACCAACTGGTGATCTTTTAAAACTAGATGGAGCATGTTCAACTGTGAGTGAGTGAAATAGTTTCCTAAAACTACTAGTAATTTGTTTTAATTTTCAGTTTGCTAATGGTAGAACATGCTGCCCTAGCATCTGTGAGTGTCTTAGTTGATATATGTCATGCACTCATGTTTTAGACAGTGAAATTAAAATGCATTTTACCATAATTACTAAGCCAAAAATGATTACCTTAATATACTTAAAGTTGGTTAACATCATATACTAAAACTGTGACGATGAGATACACATGCTATATGCAGTTGTGAACTAAACGGTCGTGTTTCTTTGGAGAGGATTTTGTCTATGATCCCTATGTGGTAGATGAAGACATATGTGATGATTTAGTAACTTTGTCCTGTAAATTTGAATTGGGTTGGTTGATCTAGGTATAATTTTTGCAATTGAATTTTATTGTGTTTAAGAACATTAATAATTAAAATTGATTCATGCAGGGCGGCTCATGAAGCTGGTGCTGCCACTGCAATTGTAAATGTAGGTGTGACAAGAGCTGATGATTTTGTACCTCTGAAAATTAATGCTCGAATTGGCGAGGTACAGTTATCGATTATCATATGCTGTTGAAGTTACTGACATTATAGCATTTCCTGATACTTGGATCTCCTGGTGATGCAGACACTATCTAGAGTGCTAGGAATCGGTTCCCTCAGTGTCCCTGCTGCATAGTGCAATTGTCGTGTAGGTATTATAATTTACAAAATTTTGTGTAGTAAAGAATTATATTGCTATTCATTAGTATTTTTAATCTTTTTTCCAATTTCAGAATTGATTTTCTATTCCAGCAAAGCATGATGAGACGAACATTTTCTTCTACTGCTCAATGGCAGGATCAGACTTTTACGCCAAACATGTACGTACTGTGCTTTTAAGCATAAAATTGAGTTGTTCGTTAATTTATAAATGCAGTCATATATTCTTCCATGACACATCGAACATGCACAAACTTTTTAGTCATGGCACTACGACTGGTGGCACGTGATATAACCATGTAGAATAAAAAATGAGAACAGAAATTTATTTCAGGCAACACTTGTCCGGGTAGTTTATGGACTTCATGGATGATACCTTCTGTTTTTATTACTGTTCAGTCTAGGAATATGATGTATAGATCTATCTTAAATTCTTTTTTGGAACGCTCAGTCGTTGATTAAATGGAGAATTATATAATTGATTTCCCTCTAAAGTTGCTTTCATTGACTGTGACTGTGATCATCTTCAGACAAGAGCATAAAATACCAGATCAATTTTATACAGTACAAAAGTATCCAAATCAGTAAAAGTTAGATTTCTGTACGTGTAGTCCGTGTGAACATGAGAAATGACCCACAGAAGATCCCTTGAAACGCCGAAATTGATCAAAATTTCCGGAAGATTATAATTTATTTCCTGATTTATCAACATTGAATTGTACCTGCCTCATGATTGCTACAATAATTGTGTCACAAACGAATATTTTAAAACTGAGTTCTGAGGTCTGAATACGTGCTTAACAATTGAGTGAACCGACGGAGCCTTCTGGTGAGTCTAAAATGAGAGTTTTGCGGGAGTGTGTGCTTTCGATTTCTATGATCGAAGCACTTTAATGGAATGCACTCTTAAAATTGACTTGTAATTTGAGGGTGCTCAGTGTACTCATAAACACAATAGGGGCGGAAACTTCACATGTTGCTATCATATGTGCTGACCAAAATACTGTTAATCAATATCAAACAGAAGCACGGTGCAAAAGAGACACGAAACTGGGCGTTCTTATAAGCATTGGGAGTGAGATGAGCAGATTTGTGAGTGTGAATCGCTTGATAGGACCTTCAATGGCGCCAAGGGGCTATCCTCCAGTTGCAGTTGGAGTAAATGATAAAACTAAACGTTTTATGGTGCATACCACAGCTTTATATGATGCAGAATTCTTGGAGTTGCTGTGTAGATCAGCTGAGGAATATGGATTCTGCAACGAAGGCATTCTCAGCATTCCTTATGATGCAAAAGCTTTCGAGGAATGGATGAGTAAAAGGACTAAGCAAAAGATGTCCCGGGTTCAGCCAACCTAGTACTTATCAATACTGCATACTAAGCATGTGCTTGACGTTTCAGGTTTTAACTGGATCATGCTCAATCTCTAACTCTCCTAGTGCAAGTCTGCTATATTACTAGAATCGGTTTGTACAAACATAGGCCTCCATAAATTCTTAATGGTCTGTCAGCTCGAAGCAAGGCTACCGCCGTTGGTGCCCAAGTCAAATAAACCGAGTTATTGAGTAAACATGGCCATCGGGTTTGGTTTCTTGTTCCAGTCAAGAAACCATAATGTTCACATGGTTTCTTGTACAAATGGATCAAAACATTTAACCAGAATATGATGCCCTCTTGTTTTATTACATTGTCTATCCATAATATGCATAGTGAGAGCTGAACTGGGAGAATTACTTCACCAGAGTATGAAATTGCCTCATGAAGTGTCATTTTAGAATTCCGCCTAACTAGACAACCACACGTTGTTTGCCTCGATAACAAAATTGGATGAGAAAAGTTGCACTGCACAGATTTTCATTCCTTGCCCCGAAAAATTTAATAACACTTTTCTGAAAAGTGCAGCTTTCATCAAATTTGACAGCTTAACAAAAATGATTATGAAAACCAGCCATACGGAGAACATGGAAACATATTTACCCCTTGAAGGCCGATGAGTCGGAACCATATCGATTAGAACAGTGCACAGGTTATATCACATTGATTCAGAAATCAGCAAGAGTCACAGGAACACTTCTCTTCCAAAAGGGATTCATCATTCTACTTCTCAGCATGAAATGACATTAGTCCATAATCAACGCAGATGGGTAATCAGTGAGTTGTCAAGCTCGAATCTGTATATGTTAAAAACATCCAATTGCTGTGCAGTCAAGGTACATCACAATGAGAATTCAAGTATCTAGAGCAAAACAGTTAAAGCATTCATAATAATTAACTGTATTCCAACTGATATCAACCATAAAAGTATGAGTACGGGCCCAGGTGCATAAACCTGCAAGCCCTAAACTACTTTCCTAAATATAGTTAAAGAACTGAGAAGATAATTGACAAAATAGGATCATTTAGACTTTTACATTAGTTACATCGTTCAAATTGAGCTTTCTTGATTGTTTCCTTGCTAATGCCAAAAACATAAAGCCAGACTCCCAACAGCTTTTTAATTCTCAGCAACCTCCTGGTCAATTTCGTCCACATGATCTCTAAGTATCTTCCACTGCAAATGAAAGATAAATAAAGAGGCATTGTAACCTTAGATATAAAAATTAGAGAAAAATGCCCTTTTTTTCTTTTTTTGGGTTGGGGGGGTGGGGGTGGTGTGAGAATCATGACTGGAGCATACCTGATCCATGGTTAGGGAAATACCTGAACAAAGTGCCAAAAGTATCATGAATTTGCCTCCATTAATGGTCATAAGATATTAATTTGATTTTAGTAATTGTAATAAATGACAACAAACTTAGAAGTGCAACTCCAGTTGTGACCAGGAAATAGTCATACAGATATTGAAATAATAGCAGCAGTTAAGAATCACTGGTTCAAATTTAAAGATAATGGCTCTGAAATCTAGTTCCGAGGCCCCAATTCCACAATAATAAAGGTAGCCTCGCCCATTCTTCCACCATTCTCTAAGGGTTCCCTCATAGGTTACAAAACTTGTAGTCTTGTATCAAATTATTCAGTAGAAAAGATGTAACCATGTTTCAAGTGGTGATGACGACTCAGATATTGGAAACTGTCGTATGTTTACTTAATGTTTATACTAATGCACATAATTGTCTATCAAAAGCATTTAAGAAGTTGAATTCTCATTTTTCTGTACATAATGCTTATGAGTATAAATTGTTGAGGACCAAACACGGTGTTTCATTTCATGCTTGATAGTTATGAGTAAAAGGAACTTTTTTTCCAACCTACATTATAAATTCACAAGATTGTTCTTTCTATGTTCTTACTTTACAAGTTCCCTTTTTTGACTGGTAGACACCAAAAAGCACCATTTGTTCTTAAGAAAATCGATATATTTTCAAATTCGATCCAACATTCTAATTTGTGTCAACATTATTGGGAAAAACCTTCACCACACAATAAACCAAACAAATCCAAAAATTATAATAACAATTGAAATATGACAGACAACAGTAATGGTGCTGATGATGACACGGTCTATCTTCTTATTTTGAAGGGAAAAAAATAAAATCCAGATACTCAATCAACACATTCAACCACACTGGGAAAAGCATTTGACAACAGATCAAACCAAAAAAAAATCAGAGAAATAACACAAGATATAGTTAGTCGGGGTTTTATTTACTTGCTTATTAAAGGAAGAGAAAAAAGAAACCTTTTTTCCCAGGCATTTCCTTGCCGTCTTTATTATAGAACTCTCTAATATCCACCACAACCTTCCCATTCCAATTTCTCACCGACACTTTTCGATTCTTGGAAAGCTGTAATTTCAAACGAACAAAAAATACAACATAAAAACCCTAGAAATACAATATTTACAAAAATAATCACACAGAACAAGCATTTATACCTCGCACACGACTATATTGTCAGATTCATCAGAATCGTTATCGACCGCAGCGGCTGAGGGCTTAGATGACTTCTTTGGAGGCTCGTCGCCTTCGGAAAGTGCCTCCTCGTCGTCCCTCTTCTTTCCCCGTTTCGACATTTCGCCTATCTATACAAACAAAACAAAAATACAAATACATAGTCGTGAATTTAGCTTGAACAGTACACACGATATAGAACAAATTATTAGATGAATGGAGTTATATGTATAGACCTTCAATGGAGCTTTGGAGCAGCAAGATGTTTGTGCGTCTGGTTCACTTTACACTTCGCCTAAGCTGGTTCACTTTATACTTCGCCTAAAAAGGGGTTCTTACTTCTCGCGTTCAGCAAGTGCGACTTTTCTGTTGTCCGTGCGATTCTGAAATTGGAAAAACGTGTCTCAAATATCCAAATTTAATGTTGAAATGACGCTTCTCATCTAAAGCCTAATTTTCAAGAAAATTGAAGGCTTTGCTTGAATTTCGGAACTGGGCGGAGAATAATGCTACTTTGCCAGAAAATAAGTGATATAATGATAGAGCATAAATCTTTCGTAAACTCTTAAATAGCAAGTGATGGCTTTTTCACATATTTTATATATACATAATTAGATCGTTTTAGGTTAATTTATTATTTTATAATGACAATATACACTGTATTTAAATTTTTTACTTCGAAACTTCCCATTTAGATTTCAATTTTTTTTTTTTGTTGACTCTTTTTAAAATGTTTAATGTTTTTATATATTTGATGAATAGTTGGATTGTTTGTTGTCTTATTTTTGTTTAAAGAGAGTGCAAATAGGTTGTGAACTCGTTAAAAATCAACCTAGGGTCTAATAGGGGATGGACGTATCCCCTTGTGCCTAATATTATTTGTTACACTGTGGTTATAACATCAATTTATGTAGCATTCATGCGACATTATATGACAAGTACAATTAAATAAGTCATTTTATTTCACATTTCATTTAACATATCACCTAACACCACATAAACTGAGGTTATTATCCCAGTGGGCCAAATTTCATTATTCTATGCCTTGTGTGATTTTGAATTGAATATTCTATATTTTAATGCAATTATATGTGTATGTAACTTTTATAGATTTGTAGAAAGTTGTGAAATTAAGTTTTTAACTTTATTCGGGAGAGAATGTTAAGAAAAGTAGGAAAACTAATCATCATCTCAAAGTTGTATTCGTTTAATGCAAGAAATTGAGAATTGAAGTGAGATTTATAGATGGAGTTGGTATCTTGACATTTTTATAACATAGAATTTTCTCGAATATTGAAAGTATAATATAGTTTTAGGTAACAAGTTTAGTAGTTTTTAATTAAAATCAAATCAAACTCAAAATTTTGGCTCCCCTCATTAGAGCACGACACATTTGAATTCGTGGCAAAATCGACATTTCTTGTGGGACGATATTCGATCTATCATTGTATTACTTATGTTTGATTATGTACACTTGTCATCTATATGAAAATGTCTCCCCTTCTACTAGCATCCAAGACTCAACATGATGTTGCTGCATGGCTTTTCCAACCTGGTTAATAGTAGGAGCTTTTTATTATTTTTACCATCAATATCAGCATATTTAGAACCCGTTTGGTAGAGATTAAAATCGGATAAAAATTGAAAAATTAGTCGTTATTGTTGACTTTTATTAGATGAGTGAGACCCAATAACGACTACATTTTCAATTTTAATCTACTTTTTAGCTCTCCCAAACAGGATATTAATTAGTTAACTTGGCATTAGTTGACAAAGTGACTAGATTTACAAGTAAATCGAGATTGGGTTAATTGAATGAATCATGCTTCACATGCAGAAGCATAGTTCACAAAGAAAATCAGATACTTACAATCTAGGGGGTGGGTGAGATCCCCCCCCGGTGGACCCCATAAATGTGAGTGGGCTTAAAACTTCTGTCAAAATATTTTCTTCATATGATTAATCCTAATCAAATACATTGAAAATGAGTGATCTAAATACACTTTCCACTCAAAGTAAGTGATCCTTAATCCCTTCAAAATATAATACTTAAATTTCATGCCGACTATTTATTTCCTATGCAAGAAAAATTAATCCCTTCAAAATATAATACTTCCATCCATTTCTTGAAAGTCATTTTTTTTTCCTTAAATTTATTTTCAATCATATTATCATTCATAATTTTTATCAACTTTTTCTGTTACACCAAATTTTATTATGAAATTTTTTTATTCAAACCAAACGTGGGACTATTGTAATGCTTGGCTGCCAGAGATGTTCCATGTGTGTGAGGTGGTTCATAGTCATACCCTCGTGCACTATTTCTATATTTAATCCTCGTTTGATTTATTTTTTTTAAATATATTTCTCTTTCCCTTTTTTTCAACCATACATTTTTCAATAAAATAATATTATACATAAATTCAAAAAAAAATCTCATTTTTTAATCACACATTCTCCATCAATCTACTATTTCAAAATACATTTTTACTATAAAAAAAGTAAACAAATGAGCGCTTAGTTCATTTTGCTAAAAATAATTTTTTTAATAAATTTAAATTAAAATGATGAAATATGTAATTAAAAAATTGATAAAAATTGGATCTCATGAAACACACTATTAAAAATAATTTTTGACTTTCACATATCAACCTTTTTCATATAATCCAAGCAAATGCTTATTTTATAGGTTAGAGTCAGCTCTAATTCCACTCACTCATAACCTACCCACTAATTATCTACCATCTTTACATGCCCCATGTTTAGCTCTCATTTTTTTAATATTCATTTTTCCTCGGATTATTCTCAGTCGCATATTCTTTCAATAAAATAATTTCTGTTATAAATAGTAAATTATTATCATTATATCTCTAATCATTTCCTATAAATATGGGGCTTTAATTCTCATTGTAATACACCCAAATAATTTTATTCACTCTTCTCTTTTTCTCTCTTTTCATAATATGTTATCAGTACTAAAGTTTAATTCTTCAAAATTTATTGAAGATAACGCATAATTTATGTGTATCTAAATTTGTTATCACAAGTAGATGGTGTTTGGTATAGATTAAAATTAGAATTTTTAATAGATTGTGATAGAAATTTTTTAAATGTGTGTTTGACAAATTGTGAGGCTCACGAAAGATGCAGTTAATATTAATTATTTAATTTTAACTCGAATTAAAATCGAATTTTAATTCGAACCAAACATGGGATTAACCTATACAATCAAACGTGTAATCAATTTCATGTATTTGCCGACGGTGTAATATATTTGTTTTTATCAGTTTGTGCACTCCATATGTATTAATTTGTGTGCCTTAATTTGTGTCAATCATCACGTTTGTAATCATTACGGTTGCCACCACCAACTTGTCACGTTCGCGTTTCCTATGCCATTAACTTTTATTTTGTTGAGCAATATAACATTTTTAAATTATATTAATTTGGTCTATTAATTTTAATTACATAACAACATTTTCAATTACAATAGAAAATTGTTTACTGCTTTTTTTATCGTTTGAATAATTATCACGTTCTCGTTTTTTTTTAACAATTATTATAATTTATTAAATTAGTACTTACAAATTTGTCATTATAAATATTATGTTGTTACTCATGAAATAACACAGTATTATAATTAATATTTCAAAAAAATATTATTTGTAGATCTATAGATTACAAACAATCCGTTGTTTGCTCCTGAAATAGCACAATATTATAATTAATATTTTAAAAGAAAATTATTGGTTCGTGAAGAATTTAAGTTATAAGAATTAAATATATGCCGATATCTTCATATAGTTCATGTTTGGTATGGATTAAAATTTAGATTTTAATTTAAATCAAAATCAACAATTCCTTTCAACCACGTATTTTATGGGTCTTATAACGTTCAATTACACATGTGATTCTATCATAAAGATTTTAATTCCCACCAAACAACGACATAAATTTATGGTAAAAAACTCAAAATCTGGACTTGACTAAATTCCGTTCGCACTAGACAATATTTCTGGCTCCGCGGACAACCCCGAGGCTCCAATGTGATGTAGCTGCATAGCTTGTAGCCTGGTTAATGGTAGGAAATTATTTCTACTATGTTTTAAGAAATATATATAAATTAAAATCAAATTTTTATAAACTAGCTATTTATTGTTTTTTAACGTCAATATTTACATATTTTGTTACTTAAACTAATATTAGTTAATAAAGTGACTAGATATGCTAGTAAATCGAAATTGGATTTTAGTTCACCAAACTGAAAATGAATGATGTAAATACACTCCCAATATTTAGCTTGTTTTTACTAAAAATGATGTTTTTAATAAAAGTTGGATCACATGAAATGCATGATTAAAAATAATTAGATTTTTGCATAAATTTTTTATCTAAATAAAAACGAATGCTTAATTTTATAGATTATAGTCAACCCTAATTCCACTCACAGATAACTTACCGAACTCCTATTTGAGGACTAAAAAGAGGAGAGAAAAATATGAAATATAATTTTTGTAATCTCGAATTAGGACAAATAAATCCTAATTAGATTTCTTTAAGAATAATGCTATTTGTCGTCATTGAGGTTGAGTCACAATTTATGTAGCAATTACATGATCTTAAATGATAGACTCAATTAAATAAATCATTTGACTTTATATTTAAATAAATTTATCATTTAATACCACGTAATTATCATATAGACTGAGCCTCAACCCTAATGAAGATGAATAACATTACTTTTCCCTTAATGTATCGCCCGTTACCTCACCTCACACCTTGGAAATTTCAAATCTCGACGTCCCTCCATCCAATACATTCCCGCCCCATCATCAGTACGCCCTTGTGGCACATATACGTACAAACTTATATAAATAGACAACACTCCCCTTGCATTTCCTCATTCTCCCCTCAAGCGAAAGAACGAGAAATTTGCATTTAGAGTGCGTGTGTATCTGTAGAGTAGAGATGGAAACTAGGGTCTTGAGTGCCATTTTGGTACTTTCTCTGGCTCTCATGGCCTTGTTGAGTGTATCAGTAGTAGCTGAGGAAGGCGAGGAAGTGTGGAGTGCATCAGCAGTCGCTGAGGAAGGCGAGGAAGTGTTTACTGCATCAGTAGTAGCTGACGAAGGCGAGGAAGTGTCGAGTATATCAGGAGTAGCTCAGGAAGACGAGAAGGTGTTGAGTTTGGATCATTCCAACTTCTCGGAAGTTGTGGCCGAGAAAGACTTCATCGTCGTCGAATTTTACGCCGCATGGTATATATACTCATCTCATCTATATCTGTATATAGAATAAATTTTATGTGATAGATTAGAAATTTATTTTATTTGCTGGTTTTGTTTTTCTAGTTGACAGAGCAAAACAGATAATTAGTTTGCGGCTGGTTTCGATTTGACTAAAAATCCATTCTCTGAATATGAACTTGCTTTAACCTCATATGGGTATCTGATATTAAGATTTGGAGTTCTATCTTAAAAATGTTAATCTTGTTAAGAGAAATAGTCCAAGATCTTTATTAATTGGTATGTGTTAACATCATTTATCGATGCGAGATATATATCCCTTAACACGCCCCCGCAAGATGGTGGTTCATTTGAGCAGACCAATCTTGAAATTCACATACTCATTTTAGAGTTTTAAGGGGATCGAATCGCTCGTTGGAGCCTAATATGCTCTGATACCATATTAAAATTTGAGGTTCCATCTTAAAAGGTCAACCTTATTAAAAGAAGTAACTCAAAATCTTTATTAATTGATCCGTGTCAACATCATTTATCGATGTGAGATATATATCCCTTAACATCTGAATCCTACTTTTGTGTTCGTTCTGTATAATATTATTCTGATTGCGTTATTCAGAATTCTGTTAATTTTCTTAGGATTTCATTTTATATATTTTTCTTATGAAGAATTTGACGTCTTTTATTTTTGTGGGATTGAAAGATATAATCATTTGATCTCATCAGTATAGGAATTTGAGCACGACAAGTTTTGCAATGTCTATTTTGTTAATTGTTTCGATTTATTGACGGGGCGAATCTTTTAATGACATTTTTGTAAAAGTTTAATCATATTCAACGTAGACATTTGAAAACTCTCTAAAATATTTCAATTGAGACTTTTATGAAATTTTAAAAATTCTGTAAAAATCACGGTGTATTCAATTTAAATTTTTTAGAGTTTCTATAAGTCTTTGATTTATTCAAATTTTAATGATTTTTAGAAATTTTTATTTTAAGCAGAAAGTACAAAAAAATAAATTTTCAAAATTTGTCTCTTGTTGATCACAAGATTTTGAGAGACCTTTACAATTAAAAAATAAAATAAAATAATTAATATTTATTTTTTTCCAATATTTCTATATCATTTTCCCTTCTACGAGCATTACAGTTATGATTAAGTCCCTGTTTGAGCCACATTAAAATTCTTATTCTCATTTTTAACGACACATTATTCAATAAAATAATATTTTCGATCATATTAATAACTTTGCCTTTATTTTCAACTACATGTTCTCCATCAATCCATTATTCCAAAATATATTCTTCTAAAATAATATGGTTAAAAAAAACCTAAAATTTGTTTTTTCTATTGATTATATTATTTTCTATTTTTCTTTTTCTATAAAAAAAATTAAATTGTATTCTCATAACGTCATTTTTCTTTATTTTGTGAAAAATATGTATTTTTGATTAAATTATAAAATTTCATATAGACTAATTTATAATTAAATTTAAATATATATTTTATTTATTTATATTATATTAATAATACTGAATATTAAATTAATTATATATATATAATTATTATTCTTATTTAATTAATTATGGTCTTAAATTTTTATTCATTTAAATTTTTTTAAAAAAAATTATATGGGGAAGGAGAAGGAGAACGAGAATTGTGGGAACCACCACCTCGTATGTGATAATTTCACGCTATCACAATTGATCCACATGAATTCTATTTCAAATAAAAGTCTTCAATTTTATTTTTTTTCCTGAATTCTATGAAAATCTATAAATTTCTTAAAATGAAAGTATGTAGAAATTAAAAAATCAACATAAATTATTATTTAAAAAAAGTCTATCAAAATCCTCAAAAATTCCTATTGAATACACCCCCTGAATCAATATATCAATGTTAAGTTATTGAAACAGATACTTTTTTCATCATGTTACTGAGACTTTATTATTATTATTATTATGTTTATTTTATTTTATTTTCTAGAGTTTGTTTCTTTAACTTTATTGCGGACATAAAAAATTACTTTATACAAATTTTCTTTGAATTTGAACCACTATTAGTAGTGAATATTTGATTATATGTTTTTCTTTTTGATAAATTGATTTGATGGTTTGTATAAAATATACTATAAATTTTTTAAACGTAAATATATATTTTATTGTGATGAGCAAAATATTAATAAAATAACCGTTCGAAATCAAATTTTTTAAACGTACCTTATTGTTGTGCTCTTCATGTACTCTGCTCGAGTCTCCAACTCATCTTCGTTTGTTATGGCAATGGTTGGACTTCTTTCAAATTTGATTAAAATCATTTCCATCTGATTTTCGCTTGTCACAGGTGTGGGCACTGTATAGCACTTGCTCCAGAGGTAATCTTCTCCGCCATTACAAACCCTAAATACATTCTTTTGATGTTCGTATAATTTATCTAAATTTTCCTTTTTCCCTTTTCAAAATCTTTTAGTATGAGAAAGCTGCGTTGATATTAAGCAGCCACGACCCACCTATCGTTCTAGCAAAAGTTGATGCCTATGAAGAAGCGAACAGAGGACTAGCAACTGAATTTCAGATCCAGGGTTTCCCCACTATTAAGATCTTAAGAAAAGGTGGGAAGGACGTTAAAGAATACAAAGGCCCTCGCGAGGCTGATGGTATAGTTGATTACTTGAAGAAACAAGTTGGTCCTCCATCCTCTGTTATTGAATCAAGGGAAGATGCTGTCAGCCTTATAAATGAGAAAAATATATTTGTTGTAAGTCATTTAACATTTTTAAATATAATTTTGTTTATCGGTTTAACTGTATGCAATTTGGAGATTATTATATATGCATATACCTTATTATAGGCTGGGGTGTTCCCAAAATTTGCTGGGGAGGAATTCGAGAATTTTACGGCTTTAGCTGAAAATTTGCGAGCTGAATATGATTTTGGCCACACTCTTGATGCCAAACTCCTTCCACGGGGTGAACCAGTGGAGAAGCCAACTCTTCGCTTGCTAAAGCCTTTCGATGAACTGTTTGTTGATTTCCAGGTATTGCAAGATTGTATTTTTCCCTCTCTTTTTCTCCAGCCTAGTGTTTTCTTTTGGACTCTCCCTTTTCGCTTTTCCCTTTACCTGTTGGTTTGTTTATCTTTACAGTGTCACTTCTTGGTTGTTGCAGGATTTTCAAGTTGCTGCAATGGAGAAATTTATCGAAGAAGCTAGCATTCCCATTGTGACAATTTTTGATGACAACCCAATCAATCATCCATATGTTAACAAATTCTTTGACAATCCAAATGCTAAGGTACCCCACCCCGCTTCTTTGTATACTGTATTGGAGACTGGTATGCACTTGTGTTGTCGAAAGCGGAGATGATACTCGATGACTCTATACCAATTTGTTGAGGACGATGCGAGATTATATGCACAATATGAAGTAAATATCACAAGCTCACAAGAAGAATATAATTTGCAGAGTAAATGCTATTTCACTAAAATATAGAAAAATAATTACAATGATTTTACAATTTGTAATAATGGGGATAAACAAACCTCCAAGAAGATTAAATCAATCTATAATGAGGTTAACAACCCATAATGGGATAAAACCAACTCAACTAAATTGTAGAGAAGAGTCAAATACATATAGGAAACAATCTAATCCCTAGAAGTAGAGTTGTAGATGAAATAGAATGTCCAAAAGTTTCCTTATCTTGATCTCTTCAAATCCAACATAAATTCCAACTCCCAATAGGACTTCCAAATAGAATCTCAACTAAAATTTGCCAAATAGACTTCAAATAAGATTCCAAAAGTATTTCTTAATGTGCACTTTAATTAGGATTCCTAATTATCTGCAACAAAAAATTCATCTCTCACCCAACTTTTAACAACTTGTTTTGCAATAGTACTCAATACAAATATTTCAATGGATCACACTGTTTATCCAATGTCTATGCTAACTTACGTGCTTTAAGGTAATAATGTTATTGAGACAACCCACTTAGTGTGTGATCATGCACTTGTTATGCAGTAGTACTTGGTACAAATATTTCAATGAATTATATTGTTCATCCAATTTCTATTACAACTGGTGTGCCAACTAAGTGCAATCATGGTGTAAGTTTGATAGTTTCGAGTTTCTCTTGAAAGGGTGAGTTGATAGAATTTCAATCAAACTCATTTGAGTCTCACTTCAGCTGCTTTAATGGTAGTCTTTACTTCTATCAATCAACCTTTAAAGTTTCAACATCCCCTAATTCTTCTGCTCCAATGCACAAACCAAAAATCTTGTATCAACATCCGAGGATTTCAGCCAGTTAACACTTGGGCTCCATTAAAAATAAGTTTTGGAAAAATATATATTTTGGAATAGTTATTTTTTGGAGAATGTTTGGTTAAAAAATAAAGAAAAGTTTTGGATTTACGTGTAATATTATTTTATTGGAAAATGTGTGGTTGAAAATAAGAAAGAGAAAAATATGCTTCCAAAAAATGCCCAAACAGGGGCTTATTTTCCATGTATATGTGTTTCTGGTCTTTGTGACTCTGCAGTGTCCATTGATTTTGTCATAATCGCGTATCCTATAATATTCTACAACGTGAAGAAACATTTTTTTGCTTTTTGATGTTTTGTAGCAATCGTAACTTGTTGAAAACAAGATCTAGCTTTACTCCCTTTGAGAATTGCTTTTGTTGTGTTATTTATCCCATGGATTTATTGTTCTAATTAGTAATTTGGCATATACAGGCTATTCTATTTGTAAACTTCAGCAAAGAGCTTGATTCTTTCCAGTCAACATATAAGGATATTGCCAAGCAATCCAAAGAGAAGGGTATAATCTTTCTGTTGGGTGACCTTGAAGCCAGTGACGGTGTCTTCCAGGTTGTCACTTTCTCCTCACTCATTTTCTTTCCTTTTTTTTTCTTATGAGTGAAATTGTATTTGACCTAAATGTAGTCTGGCTTGCAGTATTATGGACTTAAAGAGGACCAGGCTCCTCTTCTTCTTATTAAGAAACCTGATGGACAGAAGTACCTCAAGGCAAACATAGAACCTGCTCAGATTGCACCATGGCTCGAAGATTACGTGGTATACTTATTCTTTTCTATGGACAGTTGTTTATGATGATTAGACTTTTTCTGAATTGTAACCTTTAACCTCTTGTATATATTGGCTGTCTTTGCAATTATTTGCTTTTCACTGTTAACTTCTGTGTTTAGAATTTTTTTAGTGTTGGAACAAATTTGATCATTTGGTTTTTCCTTTGCAGAATGGCCTAGTGAAGCCATTCATAAGGTCGGAGCCTGTTCCCGAATTAAACGATGAACCTGTCAAGGTGGTTGTTACCTACAGCCTTCAAGACATGGTTTTTAACTCTGGAAAGAGTGGTTTGTGCTAGACTTTTTACTCTCTTTTCTGGTATCCAGATTTATTTTATGTCGCCCATGATATGTATATTCTGCAATAATCCAGCTTTGATACACAAAATTTTCTAGCATAAAATTCATCCAGTCCTAATAATTATGATGCAGCCCAAATCTTGATATCTAATTTTGGAATTTTTTGTATCTTATAGTTCTGCTAGAGTTCTATGCACCATGGTGTGGATACTGCAAGAAGTTGGCTCCAATTTTGGATGAAGTTGCTGTTTTCTTTGCAAATGATCCCGATATCATGATTGCGAAACTCGTAAAATTCACCTCAGTCTCTTGATTTTTATCAGCTCTTTTGCTTTTTTACTTACCACGACTCTCCCTAATCATTATCTTATTGAGGAAAAGATAATTTTCCAATATTAATCACTGGTATCTCTTCTCAGGATGCAACTGCAAACGATATACCAAGTGGCATCTTCGAAGTTCAAGGATACCCTACTATGTACTTCAGATCTGCAAATGGTGACTTGAAGCAGTGTGAAGGGAAGCAAACAAAGGACATTATTGACTTTATTCAAAAAAATCGGGATAAGTCTGCTCAAGCTGACTCAGTTGAACCCGAGTCTGCCAAATCTGAGACTGTAGATTCAAATTCAGCTAAGGATGAACTATGAAGAGGTAACCTTTTGAGAAAAAGAAACCCGTTTATTTATTTCTAAGCTTCTTTTGCAACATACTTCGTTTTCTTTATGCTAGGCTTTGCCTCCAATGAGAGCTTCGAGGAGCTTTCCACGGTAGCTGATTATAGTTTTGTTAGCAGGTCCCTTGTTACCTTTGTTTTTCTTTTCTTTTATTTTCTCTCTCTCTCTCTCTCTTTTTTTTTTTTTTGGTTGAATAATGCGGGGTACTCGCACAGACCTTGTAGCATTAGAATTCTGGTTTTGTGTAGTTAGCCATGACATCCATCCACATACCGTGTAATAGACTTTTTAAGTTATATATCAGCAATTTTCATATCCCTTTCAATTTTACTGTCTTCATTTCTGAAGGCAAAAATCTGAACATCACCAGGTTTATTATATTTGATAACATGAATCTTGATAATATGCATATGTTATTAGAATTTGGGTGTGACTCGAATTCCTTGTTGAAATAATTGAAGAATTCTAATTGAAATACACGTCAAAAGGAATTCAAATTGGAATGTTATTGGAGTCTTATTCAAGTTGAAATTCTATTTGGAAGTCCCATTGGGAGTTTGAAGATGTTGAAATTATGGATCAGGAGGAAAAGTCACCGCAATTTAGCCTCTCAAGCAATACCCGCAGGTTTTCTCCCGAGACTTGATTGCTTGCCTGTCGCGATGGACCGTTACTAGCTTAATCGCTCGAGCGATAGGGTTATCCGGTCCAAACCCTTTTCACGTTTTAACATGTTTTTGGCATTCTACTTCAACTATAACTCATCTATTAGGGTTCGGACATCCCCCTACATAGTTGTCTATATATAGTTGGCTCTTCTATATAATTTTAGTGTGTGAGAATGGTGTGAGAAAAGTGATTACTAACTTTTTGGATCATTGTAATATTTTTTTCATCTTCATTATTTGTGGTGAAATAAAATCTCCTAATTTTTGTCATATTATCTTGTATTCTTTTATTCTTTTGTTTGTGATCAAATACTTCATTATTGTGTCATATAACTTCAACATCTCAATCCAGTGGTTGGTTTATCAAGTGGTATCGAGCTATACGTGATTTTTGAATTCCCAACAAGTGGTATAAGAGATTCTGGGCATAATTAACACGAGTGGTATCAGAGTTTAGGTTCAGCAATTCCGCAATAGCGAAATGTTTGATTTCTTCAAGATTTTTTGTTCGTGATGGTTTTAACGAAATATGACATTCTGCTTTTGGATCGGAGCCTAGATTTTCGCTAAGCAGGTTAAGATGCGTGCAGTACTCGCACAACAAGATTTAAATGATGCGTTGTTAAGAATTGACAAGATGCTCGCAACTTTGACCGCGGAGGAGAAATCACGGAAGGATAAGAAGATAGTTTTTCACATTCATCTTCATCTACCGAATACCATTCTTCATGACGTTTTGAAGGAGGGTTCAACAGCTGCTTTGTGGTTGAAATTGAAGCAATTGTGCATGACCAAAAGTCTAACAAGCAAATTGCATCTGAAGCAGCGATTATAATCTCATCGCTAGGCAGAAGGTGGATCTTTGGAAGATTACCTGGCTGTCTTTAAGGAGATAATCGCTGATTTGGAAACTTTAGAAGTAAAGTATGATCAAGAAGATTTGGCATTGATCCTATTGTGTTTGTTGCTCGCTTAGTTTTCTTTATTTAGAAACACGATCTTATATAGTCGTAATACTCTCATCATAGAAGATGTGTATGATGCTTTGTTTTCAAGAATGAAGATGAAGCATCTAGTGTCTGAGGCCAGAGATGGAGAAAGCCTTATTGTTCATGGTGGTCTGGAAGGGGCAGATCGAAGACTAAGTTCAGTAATCAAATTTGTAACTATTGCAAGACGAGGGGGCACATGAAGAAGGATTGTTACAAATTGCAAAATAAAGAAAGGTTGGCTGCATGTTGAAATGAGAAGCAATTAGAGACTTTAGGTGAAGAAGACCTCGTAGATAACATTGCAAGTGAGGGAGATCTCTTGGCTATTTCTGACATCGAACCTAAATCAAAGGAAGATTAGATTCTGAATTCAGCGTGTGTGTTTCATGTGTCCTAATAATGATTTTTTTACTACATACGAAACCATTTTCAAAGGTGTCGTGGTTATGAGAAACAACACACGTTGTCGGGTTGCTGGAATTGGTACGGTTAGATTGAAACTATTGGATTGGACTATTATAACACGTGGTCAGTTCGACATATTCCAGATTTGAAGAAGAATCTCAACTCGTTGTCTATCTTTGATAAGGTTATGAGTTCTTTTTTGGAACACAAGTTCAATATCGTGGTGGACATTCAGCTTGGTACAATACGTTTAGGAGTTCCTAAAGGGTTGAATTTGAAGAATACAACTCAGTGAAATTCAGGTGATATGGACAATNGAAACCATTTTCAAAGGTGTCGTGGTTATGAGAAACAACACACGTTGTCGGGTTGCTGGAATTGGTACGGTTAGATTGAAACTATTGGATTGGACTATTATAACACGTGGTCAGTTCGACATATTCCAGATTTGAAGAAGAATCTCAACTCGTTGTCTATCTTTGATAAGGTTATGAGTTCTTTTTTGGAACACAAGTTCAATATCGTGGTGGACATTCAGCTTGGTACAATACGTTTAGGAGTTCCTAAAGGGTTGAATTTGAAGAATACAACTCAGTGAAATTCAGGTGATATGGACAATGCTGCTTTGCTACCTCACCTGCGGTGCCATTATATTCTATTATTAGGGACGGACCCAGTGGAAAAAGGTATATGGATGCTGATTTTTTTAAGCATGCTTTCAATGTAGTAGAAGGTATACAATCTAGCAAGTGATATTCTTTAAAAACATTTGAGTTTGATTCTGTTTTGGGGTGTGCTACAACCCAATTTGGTGAATTTTAAAATCATTCTGATTTTTTGGGAATTTAATGTAATTCTGCATAGTAGTGCTTGGATTCTTCGGGGGGAGGGGTGGTATTTTGTGTTTGGTTGGAGAAATCAATTTTGGTTATTGTTGAAGAGTCCGTTCATTCCTTACAAATGAGTTTTCTTCTCCAGGTGAAGAAAATTTTGGAGCTTTGTTAATTATAGTGGTCCGTGTCAAGGTCGAGATAGTTAGAATTTGAGTATGACCTGAATTTCTCGTTAAAGTAATTAAAGAGTTCTAATTTAAGTGCACGTCAATAGAAATCCAGATTGAAATGGTATTGGAGTCTTATTCAAGTTGAAATTCTATTTGGAAGTCCTATTGGGAGTTGAAATTTGTATTGAATTTGAAGATGTTGGAATTATGGACCGGAAGAAAAGTCACCGCATTTTCGCTAGCGTCAGCTCGAGCAACACCTATAGGTTTTTTCTCAAGACTTGGTCGGCTTGAGCGATGGACATGTCGTTAACTTATCGCTCGAGCGACGGGGTTATCGGGCTCATGCCCTTTTCGCATTTTAACACATTTTTGGCATTTTACTTCAACTACGACTCATTTATTAGGGTTTGGACGTCGCCCCTACATAATTACCTATATATACTTGGCTCTTCTACAATTTTAGTGTGAGA
>CAIGRL010285337.1:0-10913 GCA_903798325.1 Fraxinus xanthoxyloides
AATCAAACGGACCCTAAGAGAATTCACAATCTGCAAGCAACATTGGTTGCTCGGGAGAGGAATCAAGAAGAAAACAACGGAAAACCTAGCACAAAATTTCCTTCCTTCACGTACGACTACAATGAAAATGTAAATGACCTCAGTTTCCGATCTGAGAAATGGAGAAAAGTTCTGATGGTACTTATGAGGATGCCTTATAAAGTACAATGCTTCAAAACAAAGACTTACATATGAGACACAAATGCTAAATTGTCCAAATTATAAACAAATTTGATCTTAGCTGTACATAATCAATATATCTGGTTAACCTTGGAAAAATAACAATAGCTCTACGAGGAGAATACCAAGTAAAAAAAAAAACAACATACTCCTTTGCATTTTATAGCAAGTTGAAAAGGTGGTAATATTATTCATTCGCATGAGCACTTTATATATGGTTGACTGTGAAAAGAATTAATTTGAGGCACGTCTACTAACACGATTAACCGCTCAACTCCCATTCTGAATTAGAGAAATGCTACATGTACAAATATCTTCCACGGTTTTTTGACAAATTGCCAGTTGGCAAGCATTCAGCTGATGTTGGACACAACACAAATTGAAATCAATCAATGAGCTTTGTGTCATTTTTATCTGTACAAACTACTTTATTCTCTGAATTAAACTAAACACTTCAATCTCTCTTAACCAAAAATTCATCCCAATATCAGATTTTGAGAGTTCTTTAATTTTTAATTTTCAACATAAATACATAAATCCACGACTGCTATTATAATGGAAAAACGATCTTAACAATCAAAGCATTGGATCCCCAACTTAGTCCAGTATCCTTGTATCTAAGAATCCACGAAAAGTACTGCACAGCTATACATAAATATGGAGAACTAGAAGAAAATAGGTCCTAGAAAAGAAAAATCATAGGAAAACTGAAGGAAATATATGTATCGTACCACAATGAGATGTCATTGTCTCCAGAACAATCTGTACTTCCTAAAGTAGACGAATTTCAAACCTAACAAAAGTACCTAAACTCTTCTGTTTCTTACAAGGCACCATATCTAGCAACCTATAAAAAGGACCTTTAATCTTTTAACCATATCAATGTACCTTAACCTACATCAACATCATGAATAAAGTTATCTGTACATTCTTTGTTAATAATTCATGTATTGTCAAGATTATGTGCTTTGATTTAAAAAATAGTTTTAAAAATGAATATTGGTATAATACCAGCCAACTGATACCTATCAACACAGTTGTTAACCATGGTTGTACATGTAGCAAGATCAAACATTGATGTGTGTATGTGAGCAATATACATGTCTACCTGTGGTACATATGAATCACATGCATATTTTTCAGAAAAAGATAGAACACAAGCATTTAGAATTTACTTCTTTCAATATCTTTATACAAGTCATATTCATCCTTGTCAATTTCAGCTACTCTGGGTTCCAAAGGCCTTGCTTCCAGGTACGTGCATCAGTGCATGTATTATTGTGAATTATGTAGTCATAAACATCTAAAGGAGAGAGAAAGTGTGTGTGTGTGTGTGTCTGTGTCTGTGAGAGAGAGTTTTGGATTCCAACGGCTGTGTTTCTAGGTTCCTTTGAAAGGGATCATGGGGTTAATGGTAGGATCTTGTTGCATGTATATCAAAATTTACTTAATGGATTACGTAATGTTACATGCAACTATCATTTGCCGGTATAAAAAATAGTAACTTTTTCATTCAATTTTTTTCCCTCTACATCATTTTATGTAATTTTTTATGTACAAACATCATATTAATGAGTAGTGCTTCCTGTGCAAAAACTTTATAACTTTGTTGACAAAATGGTCAAGTCACGACCCCATGTGTACAAATAGATTTATTGGTATATATTACAAAAATAGTGTGTGTAAAAGAGAGAGAGAGAGAGAAATTTCTAGAGTTGCACACTTTTGGGACAAGAATGTCAAGATGACATTTGCCAGTGCATGGAAGATTTGCAGTGCTGGGCCGCCAACAGGCCGTTTCCTTACGGCTGGGGAATGATGCACGTAGCAGAACCAGCCAAAGAATATATAATTCTATACCTAACTATTTCGTCCTATTTTTACGCGACAAACAAGCTGATAACAAGGGAAAAGGCATTATCAAGTTCAAAATCAACAAGAAATCCAATTGAAAAAAAAGAGCCCAAATGAGAAAAGCCTATAAAGAATTTATACAATAATGTTTTTCAACACAAAACATGCAAACTGCACTCATCCAAATGCTACACAAATACCATCGCCATTCCAAAAGCGCACACAGAAAAGGGGTTATCGATAAAATAGCATTAACAATTAACCATAAAGCTAAAACATAATTAAAATTCGAAATTAAACATACCAAGTGTATTTGTAGGGCATATAACAAATGGACATTCACTTGGAACTAGAATAGAATTAAATAAAAATCTCTTAAGAAATGTTTGGTACTTGTTAATACAATATTTTCAACTTTTTCTCTTATTTACCAAACATGATGTTAATGTCCAAGTCCCTTTTAAGAGAGTACGCGGTAATAGTAGTAACACTATACTGCCACTTCTCAAGGTCTTGGTGGTGGGAAGAATTGCGTACCCGCCATGAAAGAGTTAAGAGGAGTAGGGTACATTGAAGGGTCAAGCATTGTCACGCCCTGGTGGCTAGTGGTGGCTGCTGCTGCGGTGATGAGATCAAGTGGCTGTTGGGATCCGCCACAGCCGGAGGAGCTCTCCCCGGGATAGCGGCTTTCAGTGCCCTGATCGTAGAGAATTCCTTTGAAAACATGGCCTCCAATGTTGACAGCCGTCTGGTAGGCATACTGCTCCTCAGCATCATCCATTGCACTCACTCTTACGCAGCGAAAAACAGCGGAAGAATTCACTTCTGCTGGAAAGTTCCCCAACTCAAACCCTAGTCAAAAGCCAATAAAATATGAACAAGCCGTAAGGATTCATGTCTGTTTCCTATTAAGAAAACAAAAAATCTTGAAGAAGAAAGTACTTTCATAAATTCTTGCGTCAGTTTTACTCTTCAACAGTAGAAGAAACTAAAGAAAAAGCAGGTGGTTGGTGGCGTGACCATATAGAAATTAGACTTCTTTCATCTCACGCAAATGATGTTTGTACGTATGGATCATATGCTTCGTTTGTTCTTACTACTACTTATCTATTTGAGAATTCAAAGTTGAAAACAAGAAACCCATCAAATCGATGGTGTTCATTTTTTCAAATCCCATTTTGTTTTTATTGAAAACTACAACATTACCTGACGTGGTTGTGGGTAAACGAGTAGTAGTGCAGGCAAGAGAAGAAGAGGCACCACCACCTGGATTCTCTCTCTGCCTCTTCGGAATTTCCCCTCTCAGTGTTAACTGGTGTTGATCTTGCACTTGTTGCTGTTGCGGTAAAGTAGCAAGCTGCTGTTGCTTCTCGCGCCTTTTAGCAGCCGGAACCCAGGTGCTCTTGACGTGGGTGTGGCATTGAAATCCTCGGCTTTTGCAGCAAGTCCGGCACCTAATATGTGGGCAATCTTTCTTAGCTTGATTCCCACAATCTTGGCAATTCATGCCCTCTCCCCCACCTCTTCCATGCCTCATCATGACCCTAAACCCTGCTGCTGCCCCTGCTGATCTATAACTATAGTTCGAAGAGTCATCACCTGAAATATTAATACTCCTACTACTGGGTCCAACCGAGAAATCCACATCCAGATGATTTTGTTGTAGCTTTTGTTGATGCAACTGATAGTACTGTTGCCATAGCTCAAAACCCTTGCTATAGATCTCTTCGTTCTTGAACAGAAACAGGCTATTATTATTATCTTGATTGTGTTCTTGTTCTTGATCCTTACCACCTAGTGAGAAAAACCCAGACATTTTCCACCCCTACAAGCTATATCCAACTTCAATTTTAAGACAAAATCCATAGCCAAAAAACCTCAGCCTAGCCAGTGTGTGTGTGAGATAGAGAGAGAAACTGGATTGATATATACTACATCTACATAGTATAGATGAATATGTGAATGTATTGAGTGTGCGAGTGTTTTGTGCTGCTAACTCTGTTGACTGACACACTCACTGTGTGATTTTTTGGGTTTCGTTCTCTTTTAGCAGCTTTTGAGGACAAATTTTAGGAATTTGTTAGGGCAAGGAATGGAATGGAAAGATAAATTCGTTGGTTCCCACTCTCTCTCTCTCTCTCTGTTGAATTCAATTCTGTCTTTTGTTTTCGATGCATTAAAGTCACAGCCCTGCAAACGCCGCCATCGGCCACTGCAACTACCCCTCTGCAACCTCAATTTAAGACATCCCACAGTACTATTTTCCCTCTGCCCCCGCCCCTTCTCTCTCTCTCTCTCTCTCTCTCTCTGTGAGACTGGTTTTAAGCACAAAATCTTGCCAATTCTTCTACTGTTGTCTTGCAGTTTGCAATAAAAACCTCATCAAAAAAAGAGTCAAAAGAAAAAGCTGACTTTAAGTCTTGGTTAGAGAGAGATGCTCTCAACTTTCTAGTGAGAGAAATTTCACTATTAGTGCTTAGACTTCACGGTTTTCCTCTCAGTTCAGTTTTATTTCCGCCATTCTTGATGGGAATTAAATTGGATAACTTGGTTCTATTTGGATTTTACTTATTCCCAAGTGAAATCTAAATTATCTTGGTTCTCTATTGAAGTTCGTAGTTTCTCAGTTTGAAGTCCGGGATTCTTGCTGTGTGGCCAGATTTGTTTTGCAGTAGTGGTCTAGACGATTCAGCCTCTGCTTGGCGTTGGTGATTGACGGGCTACCTAGTGTTTTCTATTATTGATCGATGCCGTGTGTTTTCTTGGTGTTCTTCCTTGGTGTATGTATTCTGCTTGTATCTCTTGACGCTAGATTTTTCTGCGAGGTGATTCTAGTCAACCTTTTTCTGTCCTGGCCGGATTTTCTGCTCTTGTTCAGTCTACCCTCTGACTCTCGGGTGTGCTACGTCCTTCTCCAACCTTTCTGCCTGCATGAGAAGTTGACCACGTGACTTTTCTTATTGGGCCGGGTTTTGGATATGGAGTTCTTTATTATTTTGATTTGGTCTGTTAGTGGGCTGGAGTTTTGAGTCAGTGGAGTGGTTTGTTCAGGCGTTCTCCTTTGTGGGCTAGAGCTTTGATGTTCCTTCTCTCTCCTTGGGCTTTGTGGGCTGCCTCTTGTTTGTGGACTGGACCTGTTTTGTAGTGGACTTTTTAGTTCTCAGACTTCTTTTATGTGCTTGGGTGTTCAAGTGCGTTCATTTAATCAGTTTTCTATTTTTGTGGAACTTGGGTTCTTGTTGGTCTCGGCCCTTTGGACCTTTCCTTTTCTTCTACTCTGGTCTTTGTTCTGGGCTTGGATATATGGGGAAAAAAACCCCCATTCTCATGGGAAGCCCAAAATCGCTTTTGGGCCTTTTAAAAGAATTGAGGTCCAATCGTTGGTTGGAGAATCTGACTTCGTGGAGCCTGCTACACATGGTGTTTCTACTTCTTTGGATGAGTCCTCCAAACAGAAAACATGCGATGCTCCGAAATCACTTGTGAAGGAGTATAATGAGAATAATTGCTCTCCGAGTGTTTCTATAACTTTGGGAGATAGTGACACAAAAACTGAATGTTCTGCTGATGAACCTCTAATGGCTGAAAATGAAGTGAATAGCTGGAATACTAGAGAGAACAAAGTTGGGCCTTGGGTCAATTTATTCAAAGACAACAGAAATCCTAATGAAGGTATCAAGCTTAAATACATTAAGGATTTACCTGAGGTCATTACTGTGGAGGAAACTGACTTGGATATAATTGAGCAGAAGGTGGGTTATTGTGTTGTTGGATACTTTGCAGGTCGATTTCCTGGAAAAAAGGCTCTCCTGTCAATGTGTAATAATTGGAAAGTGGAATACAAGTATTTCGTCCATAGGAGTGGGTGGTTGATTTTCAAATTTAAGGATGAGGCATCTAGAACTAGTGTGTTGCAATAAGGTCCATACTTTGTTTTTGGCATACCATTAATGCTAAATGAAATGCCTAAATGTTTTGAATTTGATGAGAGTGAGATATCTACCATACTGGTATGGATCAAACTTCTAGGACTCCCTCTGGACTGCTGGAATGACAATGTTTTGAATAAAATTGTCTCCAAAATTGGGATACCAATTTCAACAGATAAACTCACTGCTACACAGGATTGCCTATCTTTTGCACGTGTTCTAGTGGAAATTGATGCATCCAAGGAATTGGTTCGTTCGGTGGCCATGAACCTCCCGAAGAATAAAGTCAGAGTACAGGAAGTGGAATATGAGCATGAGCCAAAATTCTGTGCAACATGTAGAGTTTTTGGACATTTTACTACAGCCTGCAATATAAATAAAAGGGACAAAAAACAGAATTCGGGTGTGGAGACTAGGGTAAATCTAGGGAAAGAAGTGAGGGACAGGCAGGATGCTGAAATTGAACAGGTAAATCTTGGAAATGTGGAGGAACCTAAGCAAAATGATTAGACTAAATCTGAGTTGACTAAGAAAGTGGAGGAACCTTTTATCCAGGTGGCTGGTAAGAAGAAAGGGACCAAATATAAGCAACTACAAACTGAGCAAAATGCAAAGCAACTTCAAACTGGGCAGTGTTCTACAAGTGATCCTAACAGAGGCAAGCACTTATCTAAGACGGCTTGCAATACACAAAAGGGGAAATCTATAGATGGGAATGAAAGTTTGGCTCAAAGGAACATTTCAACTACTGACAAGTCTAAAGGCAAAGAGGGTAAGATTGCACAACCGCCACCAACAACTAAGGAGAGGAAGAAGGGGTCTACCCTTCCTTCACCATCATCATGATTTGTAGCACCTGGAACATCAGTGGTTTGAACACTCCCCTCAAACAAAATGGTATTCTGCAGTTTGTGAAGAAACATAACATTGATGTACTTGGTATTTTGGAAACTAAACTGGACATGTCTAAACTTGACCGAATCATAAGGAACAAGTTTGGAAATTTATTACAAATCAACAACTTCCCTTATCAAGGGCGGGGCGTATTTTGGTCTTATGGAACCCTTCGAAAGTGGAACTGGAAGTCTTGGAGATCTCTTCTCAAATCATCCATTGTGCCATTACTTGCAAGGTAACCTCCTTAATATTCATGGTTAGCTTTGTATATGATTTTCACTCAATTGTGAGTCGTAGACCTCTGTGGGATAATATTATGAATTTTGGGTTGGAGTCCTCCATGCCTTGGTTGATTTTAGGAGATTTCAATAATGTACTTCATTTTGATGAAAGGAGTAATGGAAATGATGTTACCCCCTATGAAATTAGAGATTTTGAAAATGTTTGTCGTGAGGTTGGACTTACGGATGTGCGATCTATTGGCTGTTTTTATACTTGGACTAATAATTCCAAGTGGAGCAAGATTGATAGGGCAATGATTAATGATGTTTGAGTGCAAAAGGGATATAATAGTCTTGCTAATTTTTTCCCTTCGGGATGCCTATCCGATCACTCACCGTGTGTAGTGTCTCTTTTCGGGGATGACAATAGCAAGAAAAGGCCATTTAGATTCTTTAACATGTGGGTTAATCATGAAAATTTTCTGGAAGTAGTTTACAATTGTTGGGATTTTGAGGTCAGGGGAACTAAACAATTCATCTTATGCAAGAAGTTGAAACTCTTGNTAATTCCAAGTGGAGCAAGATTGATAGGGCAATGATTAATGATGTTTGAGTGCAAAAGGGATATAATAGTCTTGCTAATTTTTTCCCTTCGGGATGCCTATCCGATCACTCACCGTGTGTAGTGTCTCTTTTCGGGGATGACAATAGCAAGAAAAGGCCATTTAGATTCTTTAACATGTGGGTTAATCATGAAAATTTTCTGGAAGTAGTTTACAATTGTTGGGATTTTGAGGTCAGGGGAACTAAACAATTCATCTTATGCAAGAAGTTGAAACTCTTGAAGGGTGAATTGAGAAGGTTTAATGAAAAGTACTTTGCACATATCTCTTCTAGGGCTAGTATGGCTAGCTCGTCGTTGATGGAGGCTCAATTGGAGTTACATGATGATCCACGCAATGTGAATCTCCAAATCAAGGTGGCGGAACTGAGAAAAAAGGCAAGGGATTTGGGTGAAGCGGAAAGGAGTTTTTATTGCCAAAAAGCTAAATGTGAGTTCCTTATTAAAAGTGATAAATGTACTAAGTTTTTTCACTCCATTGCTCAAAGGCATGCTAAAAGGAATTTTATTGCTAAAGTTTTAAAGGAAGATGGTTCTTTTACCTCATCGGTGGAAGAAGTGGCTGACCAATTTGTGAAATTCTATAGTGAAAGTCTGGGGAAAAAATGGCCAGTTACAAATTTTTGTGATGATATTTTAAGTGGTGGGTCTATGCTTACGGATGAGAATACTGTAACTTTGATTAAAGATATCTCGGAGGATGAAATCAAGAATGCCTTATTCTCTATTGGGGATGACAAAGCAGCGGGACCAGATGGATTTTCTTCTTGTTTTTTCAAGAAAACTTGGAGCATTGTAGGCAAAGACTTTGTGGAAGCGGTGTTGGAATTCTTCAATGCTAGCAAACTACTTAAGCAAACTAACCACATGGTTGTTGCTTTGATACCTAAGGGAAATCACCCGAACTCTGTTGGGGATTATAGACCTATTGCATGTTGTAATGTCTTTTATAAAGTCATCACTAAAATTCTTGCATTGAGGTTGGGACCTATTCTTGGTCCTATTATTGATCAAGCTCAGTCCGCTTTTGTGAAGGGTAGGAATATGGTGGAAAATATTCACCTTGTTCAAGAACTTCTAAGGTAATATAACCGAAAGAGGGTGTCTCCTAGATGCCTTCTCAAGATTGACCTTAGGAAGGCTTATGATTCGGTGAATTGGGATTTCCTTTGTAATGTGCTTGTAGGACTTGGCTTCCCAACTAAATTCATAGGTTGGGTCATGGAATGCATTTCTACCCCTACATATTCTATTGGTCTTAATGGTGGGATTTATGGCTTCATCAAAGGACAAAGGGGTCTTCGTCAAGGTGATCCTTTGTCTCCTTTTTTATTTGTTATATGCCTTGAATTCTTTTCAAGGATGCTTAAGGATGCGACGATGGATAGTGAATTCAACTATCACCCAAAATGTAGTCCTCTTAAAATCACCCATCTTGCATTTGCCGATGACTTGATGCTTTTTGCTAGAAGGGATCCTATATCGGTTGGTATTATGATGGATTGCTTGAATAAATTTTGCGACTTGTCGGGGCTTCGAATGAATGTGAGTAAATCAAACTTGTATACGGCGGAGTGCATGGACAAGAATTGGATGATATATACCAAATAACTAATATGGCTAAAGGTTCCATGCCATTTCATTATTTGGGTATCCCTCTTGCGACGGTAAAATTGAAGATTAGCTCATATGATTTATTTATCAATAAAATCTCGGGATACATTGGAGTTTGGTCCAGGAATACTTTGTCCTATGTGGGAAAGGCGGAACTCATTAGAGCGGTGCTTCAAGGAGTTGAGTGTTTTTGGTTATCCATTCTTCCCATCCCATCCACGGTAATCTCTAAGATTAAAGCCATTTGCCGTAATTTCCTTTGGGGATCAAAGAAACCATTGGTTGCATGGGAGAAGGTTTGCTTACCAAAAATCGAGGGTGGCCTTGGTTTTCGGGATATGAAATGTTGGAATTCCGCACTTTTGGCAAAACCTTTGTGGAACATACAATGTAAAAAGGACACCTTGTGGGTTAGGTGGATTAATCACATTTTCTTACATGGATGCAATTTTTGGGAGTATGAGGGAAGGAAGGATAACTCACCTTTAATAAAAAAACTGCTGGAATTAAGGGGACAGATCACAGTGACTGGGGAAATTCTTCAGGCTGGAGGGAACTGTCAGGCCACATGCGAACATGGGTGGCCGAACTTACCTGGAAACGGGGATCCAAATATGAGGACACAGGCAGCACCCAATGGAAACGAACATATTCGGACTCAGGCAGGGGCTAACGGAAGTATTCGGCTGGGCACACACGTAACTGGACATATTCCCACTGAACCTCAACAGCCTGAACAGATGGAGCCGTTTCAGCCACGAACTGGGCAGTTTCAGGCAGACTATAGACACGGTCAGGCGCGAAATGGACAGACCATTGAGCACATTGGACAAAGCCGGCTGACTGCATGGGGAATTTCTGGCCGGTTTTGTATAAAATCAGCATAAGAGTTTTTCAGAAACAAAGGAGTGAAAAAAGTCTGGGCAGGTACTATTTGGAATGCTTCAATCACACCTAAACATGCATTCATTTTATAGCTTGGAGTGCAGTCCAAGCTCCATACTAAAGACAAACTTTCCTTTTTGAATATTGATCAAAATTGTTGCTTGTGTAATGGTGGTGTGGAAACGGTACAACACCTTTTTTTGGCCTGTCATTTTAGTGCTTCAGTTTGGGAACAGATTCGGAGGTGGCTTGGGATAAGACGTTCCATGTCTACAATTTCAAGTGCCTTGAAATGGATGAAAAAAGAAGCCCGGGGAACATCTTGGCAAAGCAAGGCTAAGAAGATTGCACTAGCTAGCACAGTCTACTATTTATGGACGGCAAGGAACAAGAAAATTTTTTAGGGTCTTCATACACAAGTTGAAAGCGTAGTTAGACGGATTAAAACACACATATACAAAGTAATGTTTTCTTTGTATCCGCACGTTTTAGTTCTTTATGAGTCTTTAGCGCTAATTGTGTAATTTATGCTTTGTGTCCTTTTTGATCGCCCGGGTATGCCCGGCTTTTGATATATTTGTTTCTTTAGAAACATTGTTGTCTTGTCGTTGTTCACTCGGGTATGCCCGAATTACTTACTTGTATATGGTTTTGATCAATATAATTAATTAT
>CAIGRL010285354.1:0-13513 GCA_903798325.1 Fraxinus xanthoxyloides
TTTATTAAAATGCTCGAACAATGTTTGAAACATAAAATTATTGCAAAAGTAATTCTTACTTGTGTGCTCTTGTAATTAGTTTGGATAGATTATTAAAGTGAAATATATATATATAAATATATATATATATTTTTAAATAAAATATGGTTGAAAAAGAAAAGTTATGGGTCTATATGGAAACTTATTTTATCAAAGGAATATAAATAAAGTTTTTATTTTTTAAAAAAAAACAAGTTTAAACAAATTGTATCAAAGAATTGTTAGTATGCTTCGACCATTGAACAAAAAGAATTTAAGTATATGTTTGGCAATCATTTTTTTCAAAAATTAACCATACATTCTTTCATGAAATAATTTTAAACATAAATTCAAATTTTTTTCCTTATATTTTAATCGCACACTCTCTAATTAAAATAATATTTTAAAATGCATTTTGATCCATTGGCTAAATTAATTTAAAAGGGAAAATCACCCAAAATATCTTTACCTATTTAAATCCACGTACCCATTTTAATTCCTTTTTCTCTCATCAATTTTTGTACCCAAACTGTCGTCACGTCTCTGAGTCAGTCACATCAAGCACAAAATTAATCGAGATATTTTTCCAATCTTTAAATTAAGTGCATATTTAACGATTTTAATTGATGAGTGTTGCTACCCTTATATCCGTTTGATTACAAAAGTAAGAAATGGATGGAAAGAAAGGGTATTTCAGAAAAAATAATTATTTAAAATTTATTTTTTAATGAATTGTTAATTAAGAATATTTGATTGGTATAATTTTTCACTCGAAAAATTTTAAAATTTTGAATCTTTTTGTGTTCATTTGACTTTGTTTTACATGTAAATTATCCATTACAGTGATAATTTTTTTCACAATTGACTATAAAATTTGTTTCCATTGTCAAAAAGTAAAAAAAAAAATATTTTCAAGAAAATTATTTTTCATTAAAATTTAGTGTTCGTTTGACTTTGTTTTACATGAAAATTGTCCATTAAAATGAATTTTTTTTTACAATTAATTATAAAATGTGTTCCAATTGCCAAGAAAAAAACAAAAAAAACACTAAAATTCCATTTTCCCACCAAAATGGTGGGAAAATTAATTTCACAATTTCCATGAAAATGTACACGTGTAGAGTAAAGTAAAAAAAAAAAAAAAAATTCCTAGGCAAAAAATGACTATCAAACATGCCTAGAGATGACCAACGGGCCGAACGGCTTGTCAACTGGCCGCTCGACTCGTGAAAACACGAGTCGCGAGCTCCTCATGGGCCTTGCCCACGAGTTCGTGAAAAATTAAAGAAAAATTTTAAAAAAAAATGGGAAAAAGATAGAAAAAAATATAAAAATTCAAAAAGCTAATTGGCTCGCGGCTTGACTCGTGAGCTCACGAGCTCGAGCTAAGCTGCCATCATTAAACAAGCCATATTTTCCATAAAAAATGGAAAAAGTATTCTAACTTCCAGTATTTTGGTGGGAATTACTTTTCCAATTTTTACTTTTTTTGATAATTGGAAAAAATTCTAGACATAATGGTAAAAAAATTCATTTTAATGAACAATTTTCATAAAAAACGAAGTCAAACGAACACCAAACTTTCAACATTTTTAAGGTGAAAAATTATATCAATCAAATACAATTAATTACAATTCCCTGTAAAATATTTTCTTTCCATGCATTTTTCACATTTGCAATCAAACGGACCCTAAAAAAAACACACATACACACATGGGAGTAGATCCCATTTTTTGAACAATATTTAATTAACATGGAGCTCACTCTCATGTGAGTATCTGTAAACATTCTATAAAAAATGGTTTCATTTTCCGTTATACGAGTACCGTATAGTTGACCATTATACTCCTTTTTAACATGCTATGTCAACCGGTTGTTATTTGGCTGGTAAAAGATTTTATAAATGAATGTGAGGCTCGAATTCAAGTAAAGAAAGTCAAAACATATTTATATAAATTTTTTATTCAATAATTATGTCCACGAGTTGCTAATTTGTTTAAAAAAAAAAAAACACACATTGTCTAACCAGCTGTCGACTATGGTTTCATTCTAAAATGACCTCATTTACGAAAACAAAACATGATTTTAAAAAATAACTTTGCTACACTTATACATTTAGTACAGAACTCTCTCACACGTATGTGGGTCCCATTGTGGGCCACACACACATGTGAGTGGATTGTGTATTAAATGTGTACAAGTAGTATTATTTTTTAAAAAAAGGAAAAAAAAAATGGTGTGAAATAATCATGAAGAAAGACATGATTAACTACGTGCACAAAAAGCGAAACAGCTGCTACTCTCTTTGCCATTTTGATACCAATATCTGTAATCAAGAAAATTAATAGTACTTTAATTTACATTGGATAATTCTGTTTGATTCGCATTAATATTTTTATTATCATTTTTATACTCATTTTCAATCACACATTGTTCAATAAAATAATATTTTCTATCACATCAATAACTTTTTTTTTTCAATTACACATTCTCCGTAAATCTATTATTTTAAAATACATTCTTCCAAAATAATGTAGTTCAAACACACCCATAATATCGCATGACCTAACCTAATTATTGTTTTGTTTGTCACAGTGGACTAAGATTTTGGCTCTCGATTGTCAAGACAAGGCCCAAGGTCCGTCTCTAGCAATAGCAAAATTCGTCGTATGTGCGCGCTTCTGTACTTGCGAGGGAAACGATGAAGACGATTTCCCCACGTGGGTGTCTCTCTTCCATTTTGCAACCCGTTTTGCTTCACTCGTACCCGGGTCGACTTGTTTCCTGCTCCGCAGTGTTGTCTTCGCACAGACCGCGGATTCCACTCCATCTCCGGCCACCCAACTTCAGTGCCACCGTTGCAGACCTGAAAAAATGGCACATTTGGGCCAAGAACCTAGTATCTTCTGTGGGCTCCACTTTCTTGGACTTGGATAATGGCCCGGACTCGACCCTTTTGCAGAGAGAACTTACATGGCTCATTCAAGATGCATTTGAAAACCCCAATAAGGTTTCCTTTCAGAATTCAAATGATGATGATTCAGTGGTGTCACTAAGGGCGTGTTTGGATGATCTTTACAATATGTGGAAGCAGAGGATTGAAGAAAGAAGGCCATTTCAGTATGTAGTGGGTTGTGAGCACTGGAGGGACTTGGTGTTGAGTGTGGAAGAAGGGGTATTGATACCAAGACCAGAGACTGAGATGATTGTGGACTTGGTTAATGACGCTGTAAATGAAAATAAGGACTTAAGGGATGGTTTATGGGCTGATTTGGGGACTGGGAGTGGGGCACTTGCCATTGGAATTGGCAGGATTTTGGGTGATCCTGGGAATGTTATTGCAACTGACTTGGGCCCTGTTGCTGTTTCTGTTGCATCTTATAATGTGCGAAGGTATAATTTGCAGGTCAGTTGTTTGTGTTAACTATATTTTTCTTCTCTGTTTGTGTTAACTATATTTCTCTTCTCTGTTTGTGTTGAATTTAATGCTTTTGAAAAAGATATAGTAATGCAATTCACACCTTTGCTGAATTCACTGAACTACAGCAGTATTAATAGCAATAGATACAACAGGCCTACTGGCCTAGTCTTTTGCCATTTTGGACAACTTAAGAATGATTACCTAAATTTGGCATATTTAACAGGATAAGATTGCGGTAAAGCAAGGATCTTGGTTTGAACCGTTAAAGAACGTTGAAGGAGGACTTGCAGGACTTGTTAGCAATCCACCGTATATTCCTAGTGATCATATTGGTGGCCTACAAGCTGAAGTTGCTAAACATGAACCAAGACTTGCACTGGATGGTGGTGCAAATGGCATGATTGATCTTCTCCATCTGTGCAATGGAGCTGTATTCATGTTAAAACCTGGTGGATTTGTTGCATTGGAGGTATCTCCTCATTCTTCTTGATTTATGGCACGATCTCTTCAAAGAAATATGTTACTTTTAGCCCCAACCTCAATTTTTAGCTATAAGGGAACATTGATGCTATCAGGGATCTATATCCTACTTGTACGCATATTCTACTTTTATTAAAGAATGATAGTGTGTAAGAGTCTTCATCATGGTATATTCAGGAACTCAATTCCTGACTAATGATCGGATGTTTCTCTATCTGTGAGTCTTACTATAGGTAAGCATTCCGGAAATTCTAACGAATCATGCATAGATCATGAAGGTACTTTAGCTGAAAATAGTTTATACCTTTAGGCTATGTTTGGCACACCAGACTAGACGGTACAAAAATTATACGTAAAATTAGAAGAGGTAGTACTAGGTAGATAATATTATGGTCGATTAAAGTGGTTAGTATTTATTAGTTTTTTCATTAAAAAAGAACGCTATTTGCACATTCTTTCTTATCCAGCCTAATTTCACCTCCTCACTCCGTATTATGCTATGAAGTTAGCTTAAGAAAGAAAGTACAAATAACATTCTTTTAAATAGAAAACTAAAAATTACTATCCACTTTAATCCACCCTAATACTATCGACACAATATATCTACTCTAATTTTATACTTAATTTCTTAATTCTTATAAATGTCTAATTCAATGTACCAAACACAACCTTAAAGTATTAACCTTGCTTGGGAATTAATTGCGGCAGTTTACACCAGGTTCCCCTTTTGTTTCAGAGCAGTTTAATGCTGAATAAGGCACTGTAATTGACTACTTACCACCTCAAGGATTTGGAAAAATGAGCGATTGAACTGCGGTGTTAATACTGTTAATTAGCTCGTAACATCACCAAATGGACTTCTATGTAGAGTATGTTGCTAGTTTTCTTATTCACAATGAGGTGTGGAGTCTTCTATTTAACTTCATGAGATGTAAAGTCAAATCCTAGCATCCAGTTCTCAATTTTGGGACAAGAGTAGTTAAAAATGTGTCCATTCAAGGATGCAGTTTCTTTTCATAATATATTTTTGACCTTACTGCAGACAAATAGTGAAACACAGAGCAAACTTCTTGTCAATCACATGGATACTGAAACAAAAGGCAGCTTCCATGATGTGAAGATTATATCCGATTTTGCTGGCATCCAGAGATTTGTGACAGGATATAAAGCAAGATGAGCTGTTTATTGTTCTTGCCACCAGTTATGGACATAGCCTCAGGCAGAAAAGACGGGAGATATGACCTACGACCTGTCTGGTCTAATGAGCAGTCAAATGCCCCTCATCCTTTTGTGTGCATAACGATGGCTGCATGATTGCTATGGACAGAACTGAACAGTGCAATGAATAAAATTTTAGCTTCTTTCTGTTCCTTTATACAGTTTAGTGCGATCAGAATTGCGCCACCAAACATGAGAGAGTTAATGAGTCAGTTCAAGCCTTGTGTTATTCTTTACCATACAAATTGTAGTGTTTGTGGATGTTCAAGTTACAATTCAGTAGTATTTAGAATTCTTATTTAAAGTTGGCTCACAGAAGGCCAACCAATCTTTGCTTAATCCAAGGATTTGTGATTGGATGTGGGTGAAATGATTTCTTGCTAGAGGATCACAAATGCATGTGAAGTTCTTATGTTACTGGGACAATTACCCAGAACAAGCCTCCATCTACTCCTCAGTGATTATTGATCTCAGATGAGAGCTATCTGTGCTCTAATATATTTGGAACAAAGCTTTTTAATCCTGTCAAGCCAACTCGTTACATTTGCTTGTGACAATGGCTATTGATAAATAGCAAATTCCTCCACAACTTTCTGATATCAGCTTAAAGATATATTTGTGCACTGGAGAAGATAATACAGCTACAAAAGCAATGATTTAGATAGAGACTAAATGCATTTTTTTTTCCTTTATTACACTTTTTGAGTCATACAATGCCTGAACTACTAACGTACACTATCAGTTTTGCTCTTCAATTGTACTGATCTTCAGAGGAATGCCTCAAGAAGATTCTTAACATTATTTACAAACAGAACAAGCAAACAAGCTGTTTATATCTTTTTAAGTCCACCCATCATTCTCATCTCCTTTGACAAGATTCTCAGGCACCCTTGCCGGAGCAATTAGATATCTGCAAGTTAAGGTTTCTTATCAGTGCCTCCCTGTTCGCTCAGTGCGTGGCATAGGTGATGTTGCAGGAGATTAGAAATAATAAATCCACCTTTCAGGATCATCTCAAGACGATCTTCGCCAATGTTTTTTATCCTTTTTCTGAGGCAACTTGAAGGGGCTCCATGTTTTCCTGCGCTTTCGGGTTTCACAAAAAAGTCCAGATTCTAGGGCTTGCTGGAACCACAGCTCGAATTCTTCTTCATCCATCAATTCAGCGTCTAAATCCCATGGATATCGAGCTGAATTAGATCTCTGAATTGACGACTTCTCTCGTCCGACCATGTTTACATGGAAGCTGGGTCTATGAGTGTTGGGTCTACAAGCCATTCCCTATATTGAGATGGTATAGCACCTAAAAGATATCAGTGAAATTTGATGTATGACAAAAAAAAATAATGTGCAAATGCAACAGCAACACGAGAAATCAATTGATGGTTCAGTCAGCTGTTCAGCTTACAGAGTTGGACAGCTGAAAACATCATTTGCTCGGTATACATTCATTTTTCGTTGAAATTTGACATGTATGGTCAATTAGATCTTTTATCCTTGGGATTTCTCAATGAAAAGATTAAAATTTACATTGCCAGGTTAGAGATATGAGAAAATGCTGAAAAACAAAGGGGGAAAATTAGAGCTGGTTTGGTTAATTTTCAGAATGGATGACATTTTCTTTGACATGTAGACAACACAGAATAAGGGCAAGCATACACATCAAAAATGCACTTACCTGACATATAGCCCATTCTGACACGTCAAAGATCTTACTCTCTGCGCAAACATAAGCACACGGTATTCCCACCTATATGGCAATGCAAATAATATATGTTTAGTTGAATCAAGAGAGGGAGAAAAATGGATGATAATTACATGGAAATTTCTGTCTACATCAATTGGTTCACAAAAATCACATTAGACTCGCGTATTGCTTATAAATGTCACATAATTTCTGCAACACACTACATAAAAATGGAAAAGACACATCAACTACATTAACGCTGAGAATGCACAGAAACCCCTATCATAATTTGTCCTGCCATATCACTTAAAGCACAAATTTGATCTGGAAGAAAAAATGAAGATCAAAATTTGAACCTCTAGGAAATAATTCATACCCAATTATTGGTTCTTCTGCTTACTTACAAAGATACTTTGACCATCTCTTGCAGGAAATAAAAATCAAGCAATGTCTTGCTAACAATCTCAAGACACAAAAACCCTAATGATCATTAAAACTAGACGTGTGATGTCCAATACGAGGAGCACCAATATTCCTTCAGGAAATGCAATGTATAGGGAACAAAAACAGTTACACAATGCATGCGGAATCTTTATTGTATTCACTAAAGTAGATTTAGTGTTGGCAAAGCAGACTTCTTAAAACCATTAAAGCATAGTTGATTATGGCAAAGTTATGTAGGCTAATAAGATGCTGATTTCGGTGCTCACTTTAAAAGACTCCATATAATAACAAAATCCAAAAGCAACATATTCCCTGATTGCTCTCACTGGTACCACAAGTTTCTACAAACAATCCTCGGTTATCTGGCAGTGGTTTAAGGACCACGCAAAACAAAATTTTGGACTAAAATATGCAAAGTGCTATACATCCATAATTCAAAAAATTGACATAACAGTAATGGAACCATTATTAGATCACAGTGATTATCTCCACTGCAAATGCATATATACAATGAAAATATCCAGTTTTCATAAAGTGAAGCATACCTTTTGAGGGCGATCAAACATCAGTGACCCTTTGCATTCCACCCATCCATCACCATCTTCTGCTTGATGATATTGACAGCAATCCTGTAGCCAAGAAAATGCTCATCAATTAATTTACCTGAACAATGTGCATAAACTAAAGAACTTTTCAATTTAAAGAGTAGCCTAACCTGACACCATCTTGCTTTAGCCTTCATCCTATTGGTGCAAACCCAGATGTGTGAGTTGCCGCACTTTGTGCACTGTATACGCCTTGACTCCTCAGAAACAAATCCAGCAGTATCCTGCTCAATATGGAGTTAGAAATGTTATATATTCTAACTAATTTTGTTTCCTGGCACACAATAATGCAGAGTCGATGTATTTTGATAAAATGAATATCTAACTAACAGATAGTAAAGCCACATTCACAAAACATGGATCCCTCCATTTATTTTAAAATACTTAACTGACCAAAAACGTCTTCTTTTCCATCACACTCGACACCTCTTACAGTTACGAAGGTACAAAAAAACGACATTACAATCCAGAGTCTTGACTGAACAATATTTTTCTATTTAGAAAACAGAAGTTCATATCTTTTCTTCACATTTACATTTTAAGATATAAATAATGGTGCACCTTTTTTCTGAGATTAAAAAATAGAACTATGGTCGCTAAACCAGAGATATCATATCTTCGTACCTGACGAGAAGTGCTAGGAGATTTCTGCAGAACAGCCTTAGATTCTTCCATTCTGAGTTGCTCGTCATAGTCCTTCTTCTTCACAACATCAGAAAGAACCTGAATATGAATGCCATTGTAAGCAACAAAGAAACAACGCAACACTGCACCGCAACTTCCACCTCAGACATTTTGGAAAGAGCAAAAAATCTAAGAAAACTTGAAAGACTTACTTCATATGCACATTGAAGTTTCTTAAATGATTCACTTGCCAGTGGACTTCCCATATTTTTATCTGGGTGCACAAGCATGGCCTGAACAAAATATGTGAAAAAAATTGGTCATTAAGACATGAATACATATGTAATAACATAAAGAAAGCCATCTGCAGTCATAAAGTACAGCAACTTCAACAAAAGATTTTGAACTTCACATTCCTCCAAGAGAATGAGATGTCATTTCCATTTTGCCAAATCACAAAGCATGTCACTATGTTATGTTATCAGTCTAAGAAGAAGTACATTCCATTTGAGTAAAACAACAAAATAAATGACCTCAGCAATGTCAGTCTCCACTCAGCCTCAATACCTGAAATTAACTTGCTTCTCAGTCACTGTAATTTGGTCTTCCTAAGAATCACATGGAGGCAACGTCATTACCCAAATGATATTTTTGGACATTGTAAGATTTAATAGAGAGAAGAAGTTTCTCTTCTTGTTAGTGCGCCCTTTAAGCCTTCAATGCTTTTCTAGGCAATAGGCAGCTTTAATAAATGCAATCAGAGCAACAAACTTCGAATATCCAATAGACATATTCATTACATACAACCGGTAAAAAAGTGAAGCCATTGTTGGTCTTGCTTTATTACTAATTACTGAATGTTGACATCCCTTCATAAATTGTAGTACCCATAGAATTTTCAGATTGCTCCAAATGATGCCTTTTGTATTAAAGGCTATGCACGACTCATTCAAGTCTCCATTTAATTAATAAGTTGTTTGGAGTCCACTATTTTAATGGATTTTATTTGGTCAATAATTTCATAGGATGATAGTATGCTATATGCTCATAAACCTTGCACTGTAAGATTCCACACGAGGATACACATAGGTCGGAATAACTCTCTTGTCACATCTTGGTCTCTCCCTTTTTCTTTTTTCTGTCCCAGCGCACTTGGGTTCCCCTACTGCCTCCCTAAAGGATCATAAAATGTGAAAATATCAAATCCTAAATATTAAAAACGCACTGTTTGAGAACAACAGTATTATTAACCTTATTTATGTGCAACCGAGCTTGCCTACAAGGTAAATTAGACAGCTGCAGCTATATCGTGATTGCAGCTAGTATTGTATACATGAGACCAATTTGGCATTCAAGAATTTGAGAACTTACTCATTTGTGGAGATCAATTCATTCAACAAGGAACAGAAGACAAGCTTCTCACTGAACCATCTTAGTCAATATACAACTGGTTCATGATGGATATTTAATTCTAGAAAATCCTCTCTCGTCCTGTACCTTTCTTCATATTTCTCCATACAAAATTGAATGTTTTATTCTTTTAGTTCTAAGACATCCAGCAGTAATATTAACCTAATGAATTGTTTTTACATTTTTATTTTGTGCTAACCGCCTAACCCTGAGATAAAAATTATGATAAGGAATGAATGGACCTTTCTATATAATTTTTTAATATATGAAGTATGAATCCACATTTGATTCAGGGATAGGCATGAAAAGAAAGGGAAAAAAATCATGTATTTTTCCATTTTTCAATAGAAATTTATGCCCAAGGAACTAGGACATCATATATTGTCATAGAATATTTTGACATATTCTCCACCAAGAATGCAAACAAATAAAAAATATATAAATAAATTGACAGAGATGTGGTAAAAACTAGGTATGCCAACTTTCGAGTAACTAGAATATTATTTCTGGCCCGATGCATTAAAAATAACCAAAAACAAGATATATCATCAGCATGCACGGGTCAAAGTAGCATACCCTTTTCCGGTACTCCTTCTTCAATGATACAACATCAATTTTCTTGGTACGGGAAAATCCAAGTGCTTCGTAATGATTGGAACTGCTTAAAATCCGCTCCATTTCAATTGTTGAACTGGCATCTTCTCTGACCACCTGCTTAGCAGTACATTCCTTTGGTTTTTCAATAAATGAAATAATTGCAGGTTTATCGGATGATTTACATGAGTGCAATTTCTCTTCTTCTTCGGTAGGACCAGAAAATTCATATTCTGCAGGGAAACTATCTTCTGGGAATGACTCGGATTCTTTATGCTCCTCAAAATGGACGCTTTCACTCAAATTATCACACCACTGGAGCAAGTATTTCAAGACATCATTTGATAGGAAAGAAAGGTTAAATGAAAGAAAAATCCCAAGCCATCCTACGCGAACTTTGACACAATACATAGCATATATAGTTGCCATGATTACCACCAGCCGTGCATGATTTAAGGAAAATAGATAGCCTGCATTTCCAAAAAGATGTTGGTGTCAAGAGGGTCAGGAATAAAAATGTACAGAGCATAACATGCACGTAAATTCAAAGGAACTACAGTAAGAATTTGAGAGCAAAGAAGAGGAAAATATATAATTCATTTGCCAGAACTAAAAAAATTGTCCCAGCAACATCCGTCAATTAATAATAAACTCATCCTCGTCTTATTCGGAAGAGAGAAGATTTGTTCCATGAGTGGAAAAAACAAAAAAAAAAATGAAAAGTATAAGAACATAAAATATGTCAGGCATTAGCTAAGTTCAAGGTAAGAGAACCAAACGTACCTCCAACTATGAACAATGTACCTGTTATCCAAAAGTTGGCATACATCCATAAAATTAGAATGGCAAACAGTCCCACAATAAAAAGTCCAGGAGCGTAGCCTAAGTACCGAACAGCAACCACAGCAGCGACCTGGAAGGAGATATGCAACTAATGATTCTCAGATTACTTAAGAACATGTCTATAAGAACTTCTGCAGTGGAAGCCTTTCGATTAAAGAGGAGTAACAATAGAACATAATTCTCCAACATACTAGATAACTCCTTGTAACAAGAGAGACTACCAAAAGCAAGTGAAATAAAGAAAGGCTAAAATCAACCAACATCTAAACGAGAGAATCACATCTACTTAAACATGAATCATGTGATGCAATCATAACTGTGTCATAAGCCTCTTCATGAGAATCCATTTAATGCACAAGTCAGCTGTACAACAGAAGGCATAAATGGAAATAAAAATCATCTGATAATGCAGTTACATCTCTAACGGGCAAGAAGCCACGCAAACAAACGAAACAAGAAAGAATATAACTGCCTAGACTTTGTGACGCAGAAATGATTCCTTCCAAACAGAAGATAAATCATGTGTTTTGAATAGAATTCTATTTTGAAATGGATGAATAATAATTTATGCAATGGAAATCACAAAGTGCTTCCTTCTCTAAAACTCAAAAGAAACCAAATCATATATGATTGCACTAGCAACAGTTCATACAGGGAACGATTAGTACTGGCCTTTTATAGCTAGTGCCGAATCTTATATTGATCCTCTGTATTAATTATATCCTCCAGGTTTATTTGCAATAAAAGATTAAAAGAAACTGTTCATTGAGTCTATAACTATATATAGCATCAATTAACTCTAGGGAATTCTTTATATGATGGTAATAAATCCTGGATAATATTTCATGAATGACATACTGGAGCATAAATATCAAGTTTAACCATTTACAATATGAAAGCAAATCCTGGCAATTCAAAATGGCAGAGGAAGGAAATAAGCAATAAAACGAGAGACATAAACACTGAAGTTAGGAATTAGTAGAATACAAAGTCATACCATACTAATAAGCACGTAAAGAAGACATGACATCGATGTCAAACTTAGAAAGCAGCTCCACATAATAACTAGCAGAGCTGCCAAGCCCAGCTCAGAAAACGACTTGAAGCCATTAACAAAACAAGTTTTCCAATGTGCCAATAAGAACAGTAGACCTCTCCCAGACCTTGCACACCCACAACAAACCATCGGCCAATGCCGCTCCAAAAATATACCCACTTTGTCCCTCAAAAAGCTCACCGTTGTTCTTGCTACAGAGTAAAAGTCTTTCCATTGCAACCATTTCCATGCTTGATTAAACAATCCAATATCCTCCATTGTCTAAACAACCCTTGCAGAATCTAATATAAAACAGCTAAATAATCCTATACAGACAAAAATCCATACAGCAAAGCTCCAATTTTTCGTCAATATTACCAAAATTGTGCTATCGGTCGCCTTCAATTTGAACGGAAACAAATTTATATCTACAACACAAATACTATGGCATCAAACTATAATATATCCCATCATATGAACTAACAAAACTTTAACATTTTTCAGCCACGCGTCATTACTATCTCAGAAGATAAATTCACAGATTCGCAGAAATTAGTGGAAAAAGAAGCGCAAAAAGATCCAGAAGATTCCTACTTCACGCAGTTAAAGCTAGGATTTCGTGAACTCCGCAGTTGAGAATTCAGTAAATTTCTGGAAAATACAACGCTAAATTGCTTCCCACGTACGTTTCATATAAGCAAACCCATAAATGAACTCACAACATTTCCCACTTTTTCTACCTGAACAATCCTCCCACCTCACCGCTAAAAGAAATTATTACTAAAGAATGAAACCTACCCAGAAAAAGAACCACGATAATACATTGAAAATTGTATACAGAATTTCAAAATAGGCCGTAACAGATGATGAAAAATTATGCAATTCAGGTCTAAATCTTGAGAATTTTTTTGATCAGTGGGAGACAAGTGGACACTCGAGAGAATGCTTGTGACAAAGAAAGTACTAGCATGAGGTTAAAAAGTTTCGAAAAGGGTCATGAGACTTGAGAGTGAGACAACCAGTGATGATGAGAGAGATAAATTTTAGTTTTGGTTTATAAATTATGGATTAGGGTTTAATTTGGTATATAATGATGAAAAGGGACCCACTCTGCTTATCTTTTTTTTTTTTTT
>CAIGRL010285360.1:0-16988 GCA_903798325.1 Fraxinus xanthoxyloides
AAAATCAGATTTTTAGCAAATTTTCATAAAAGTTGATGAAGTATGTTGTTGAAAAGTTATGAATTCCATAAAATATATTGTTAAAATTAATTGTTTACTTTAACTTTTGATAAAAATCTAGATTTTAATTTTATAGGGCTATTTATTATGGGAAGAAAAGTTATGCCATTTTGTTAGAAAGTGATCGACGGATTAAGTAATATAATAAATGTTAGCAAGATGTAACGGAATGAAAAAGATAATTATGTTTAAAAGTCAAGTCTTTAAAGAAATGAAAGTCTAAGTGTCACGTGACATTATGTCGATAAAATTGTATAAGTAATTCGGGGCACTGTCTCACTTTACAATCAGATTCCACCTGTCTATCTCTCGCTCTCTCAAACTCCCACATACAGTGTGTATTGAACGTAACGCTTGGAAAATGCAAGTACCAACTTTTTCACTCCGGCCGTCACCGGCGAACCACCGGCTGTCTCTGGTCACTGGCATTTCTAGTAGAAGTAGTAAGTCGTCCGTTTCGCTTGGGTTCCGTACATCCTGCTCCATTCAGTCTCCGTCTCCAGGTTTTTCTCTCTAAATTTATGTGTGAAAACTTAGTGTGTGTGTGTGTGTGTTACTGCAGTTTGCCTGTTGCATGTACATGCATTTCTAAGTTATATAGTCAATTTACAGAATTAACTTTGCCTTTTCTGTTTGTTAGACAATGCACAAACATAAAAATAATTCAAATTCTGAATCGCAATTTTCTGATTTTTGTTTTCCAGTTCATTTAAGAGCATAAAAGAATTTTTTATTTTTTCATATGTTATTGGATGGGAAACAAGAGTCTCAAGGATGATCGAATCAGAAGTTATTAATGAAAAATCGTTTAAAATTTATTTTTAGTTTTCCATATGTTATTGGATGGTGTCCAATTAATGTTAGTAAAAATGGAAAAAAAAATTATTTATTTTTGTTTTTTTTCATATTTATTTTTTGTTTAAAAATTATATTTATTTTTTCATCTATGTTGTTGGATGGTGAACAAGATTGAATTTACTTTTTTCTTTGCTTACGTGTTTTTATAAATCTAGTTTTGGATGAGAAGAGGTTCATTAAAGCATCGGAAAATGGGAATTTAATTCCTCTGTGCGAAACCATTTTCTCGGATCAGTTGACACCGGTGCTTGCTTATCGATGCTTGGTTAAGGAAGATGATCGAGAGGCTCCGAGCTTCCTCTTTGAATCCGTCAAGCCTGGTTACCGCACAACCACTGTTGTAAGAATATTATTCATTCTCTCGGGAATGTATGAGCACATGCATGCATAGTGGCGGAACCAAAGGGTGGGGGATGGCGACCGCCCTCACAAAATATTGATTTTTTTTAAATATATGATGTAATTTTTTTTTAATAATCCTAGCTCCGCCATTGTGCATGTATAAAGAATACTAGGAATTTGTCTAAATTCTTATGTCATGGTTCATAGGGGAGATACAGTGTGGTGGGAGCACAGCCGACTATGGAAATAGTGGTGAAAGAGAACAAGGTTACACTATTAGACCATGAAGCTGCAAAAATGACTGAATGGGTTGAAGAGGATCCAATGACGATTCCAAGAATTATTTCAGATTATTGGAGGCCGAAACTGATCGAAGAACTTCCTGATGCTTTTTGTGGTAAGAATTAGTTGTTACATTATGCATTTTGTAATGTTTAATGATATATTTCAGCAGCTTTTATTTGAAATAGAGCATTTATGTAATATATTAGATATATTGAACAAGATGCAAAAAGAGTTATTTTTATATTCTTGTAGGTCTACCACTTCCCTGTGATTCTTTGAGAAAAAAGCACATTCTTTGCGACGCTTGTTGGATACTTCTATGCTAAGCGCGTGCTTCTAATTTACTTTAACTCTTCGAACTGCACTAACTAAAAAGCAACATTCAGACATGGCATTTCACAAACTGCACGACACTTGTTTGAGAAGCGTAAATAATTAGAAGAGAAGCTTTGTCCAAGAAGCACAAACCCTTCATTTAATATAACGAGTCTATGGTAGACACGTGTTAGATACCAATGCACTGACACTCTTGGTAGGTCAATGACTCGCCCGTTATTCTTTGAGAAAAAGCACATACTTCACGACACTTGTTCATACTTCTATATGTGTAACATTCATTGCGTAATTTCTATTTTACTTCAACTCTTCAAAATGCACCATTTAAAACCTGGCACATAGACAGGCACATGGCCGATACATTGCGTTAGCCATCAACTCAAAAGTCAAATATGTTCGTTATGTTCCTGTTTCGAATAAATATTAAATAAAAGAAGTCAAAGGTATTCATATTAGTTACATCTAGTGGTTCTATGAATTACATCTGGATGCGTATCCAATCATCCGATACTTGTTCCCAAGTAAAATGAGAGGTGTTTGACATGATTATGCTTGAGATTCTCATGGAATATTAAGAAAGGGAATCATCTCATTAATTATCTTTGAGCATTATAGTAATGAAATATTTGTTGTAGACAGAGTTTAAATATATATATATCTTAGCATAGACCAGATATCGATTAATCCTATCGTAAACATTATCTTCTATATTCAGATATATGTGTGCATAGTAATAATAGATATCATAACTTTTAGACATACTTATATCTTTCATTCATCAATATGTGAACAGATACATAATGGAAGATATCCTCACAATTTCCTTATCATCTTGAACAGGTGGATGGGTTGGTTTTTTCTCATACGATACTGTTCGATATCTAGAGAAGAAAAGGCTGTCATTCACAAGCGCACCAAAGGATGATAGAAATCTTGCAGACATTCATCTTGGACTTTATGATGATGTAATCGTGTTTGATCATGTAGAGAAGGTATGATTAGCTTGTTGAAAATTAGACTCTATAGATCATATATCAAATTTTTATTCTTTACAGGCAAAAGTAGAACAGCTGCAACAAAATGCTATTATGACAAAGCAGTTGGCAAATGCAAATGTGTTTGATATAGACATATACTTTTGTCTATCTGTTTATATTATTCTTATAACATTAATTGAGATTATTAGTGAATGATTCCTGGGAATTCCCCTTGTCTGCTCAGAAAGTACATTTGATTCATTGGGTCCGGTTAGATAGATTCTCTTCTGCTGAAAAGGCTTACAATGATGGAATCACACGCTTGGAGAAATTGGTGTCCAGAGTAAAAGATATTGATCCGTGAGTAAAAAATGTCTTCGTGATATCTTTATCTTGAAAAATGATTGTCTGAAACGTAATTTACACTTGCTAATCAGTAATTTTTACTGCATGTTAGTCCAAGGCTATCTCCAGGTTTCATCGATCTCCAACCTCACAATTTTGGACTCACTTTAAACAAGAGCAACATGACTAGTGAGGAATATAAGAATGCTGTTATACAGGCAAAGAAGCACATTTTTGCGGGGGATATCTTCCAAATTGTTCTAAGTCAACGCTTTGAACGAAGAACATTTGCGGACCCGTTTGAAATCTACAGAGCTTTAAGAGTTGTGAATCCAAGTCCATACATGTGTTATTTGCAGGTTTCTTTTTCTCTTTGATTTTTTCTATCATTCGTTTAATCAATTAACACAGCCTATATCATTGTGCATTCTTACTTCATGTCAGGCTAGAGGGTGTATTTTGGTTGCCTCAAGCCCAGAAGTTCTTACGCATATTAACAAGGTAAAAGTCTTTTCCCATTTCTCCTAATTTCACTGGTCATGCTACATTTACAATCCACATATCATCAATGCTTTGAATCTCTTCAAGGTCTTTTCTGTGACTTCCATACTTCTTATATGTTTAGGACAAATACCAACATAAAATTTTTATGCCATTCTTGACAGAGAAAGATTGTTAATCGACCCTTGGCTGGAACCATTAAAAGAGGGAAGACAGCCCTTGAGGATGAGATGTTAGAAATGATGTTGCTAAAGGATGAAAAGCAATGTGCGGAACATATTATGCTGGTTGATTTGGGCCGAAATGATGTTGGAAAGGTTTCTGCTTATCTATTTTACTGCGAAAAATATGACGAGAAAAAAAAAAATTACATGCTAAACTTTGACAGTGTTTTCATCTATTTATGGTGTGTTGCCTGCCATAATTTTTTGTCCTTAGTTTCTATCTAATTTCTTTTTATTGCTATATCCTTAATATCTGTGAAATTCTCAGTATTGTACTGTCCTCAAATAAGATCAGCACCTCTTCGAAGTCATAATTATATTTGTACTTCTGAAAATCTCGGCGGCCGTTGTGTGACAAACATTCTTGGTTTCTTAAACAAGAGAGATTGAAACTAATGGCTGTTCCATGTCGTCTTCTCTTCTTTCAGGTGGCTGGTTTGTATTTCCATGTTTTTGAGTACATATTGAGTGGCCCATTATTGATGGTTGAAAGGAAAAAAGAAAAAAAAGGGTATAAGAAAACAAGATAGAAAAGCTCCATTATTTTTCCTTGATATTACAGGAAATTTGTTAATCCTATTAGCCATTTCCACCAATATTTTAACTGTTGTATCAGTGCTTCCAAGTGTGAAACTCATTATTTCTATATGCATTTCTTGACATTGTTAAGTGTCTGCACTTTCTTCTTGTTGTCTAGACATACATGTAATATTTTTGTATTTGATATGTACGCATTAGATAAGTAAATAACTGTTATTAATGATATTTCCGTCAAGGTGGCAAACCATGCATTTGTTGAGTAAATCTTGGTTTGACTTATCTAAAGGCTAAATGTAACAGTGACTGCCTTCCGAACTATATATATCCATAATTAGTTTATTTGTCATATGAAAAAGCTTACACTTTAAGAATGGATTCTGGATGTAGGTCTCAAAATCTGGTTCCGTTAACGTGGAAAAGCTTATGACTGTTGAACGATATTCCCATGTGATGCATATCAGCTCTACGGTGAGAATACACAAAGTATATCATCTTTAGATGTAGACCGTCTTTATTACTGCAGCAAGTTTTAATAATTGACACCGTAACTTTACTCGCAGATCACCGGGGAGTTGCTTGATCATCTAACTTGCTGGGATGCACTGCAGGCTGCTTTGCCCGTTGGAACAGTTAGTGGAGCACCAAAGGTCACTACTTTACTCATATTACTCTTTCCTTATTTGTTATCGTTTACAGGTGACTTGATAAAAATGCAAGTCTTCTGTGAATTACGAGCTTTTCACCTGTTAGATGTATGGTCTATCCTTTGCTGTCTCAGGGAGAAAAAATAATCCCTGTAAGGTTAAATTTCTTCTTCTTACAGGTGAAGGCCATGCAGCTGATTGACCAGTTTGAACCAACAAGACGAGGACCTTATAGCGGTGGCTTTGGAGGGATTTCGTTTACAGGAGATATGGACATCGCATTGGCACTCCGAACAATGATATTCTCAACAAGGCCTCGTTATGACACAATATATTCGTACAAGGATGCCAACAAACGGCAAGAACGGGTTGCTCATATTCAAGCCGGAGCTGGAATTGTGGCTGATAGTGATCCTCATGAGGAGCAAATAGAGTGTGAAAGAAAAGCTGCAGGGCTTATTCGTGCCATTGAGCTGGCAGAATCAGCATTCGTAAACGAAAAGCCAGCAAAGATATCATCCCGACCATCTGGATCACAATGAATATATAAGGTTAGAATTTAAGGGGCTTGAAAAGGTAGAAACCAAATAGAGGAGAACACATTTCTGCAAAAATAATTGTTCTGCTACTTATGATTGGGCTATTATATAGATGTTGAAATAAATTTTGTTACTTCGTGAAAGACGTGTGTTTATAAATCATTTATGGCGCAGCCAAAATTCAAACGATCATTTTAATGGTCGTATCATATAATTGTGGGTGATTATATTCATAATTTTTGCTTATTGTCGCGCTTTTAATCTTCGCATCTGCTTATTATCGCACTTCTATGTTCAACTTTTTTCCATTGTATTCTTATCTTCAATTTCGCATTAATTAGCAAATAATCAATATCAACCACATCTTTTCAATCACACATTTCAAAAATTTCAATCACAATTCACTTAGGGATGTAGTTGAGATGTTTGCCCATTGTCTTGCCTCAAGTATAAAATAAATATACCTTGAAAGTGAAATTTCTCATCAAATTGGGAAACGTCTTGTGTCTTACAAAACTAAGAATTTCAAAATGATTGTTTCCATCCATCAACTTTTTTCCCCTTCATTTTAGTCCCTCTTTAACTATTAGTGTATGTACCATTTGTTAAAACAAAGAGGTAAATAAAAAAAAAATGTTAATGAATTTCAAAAAAAATATCTCATAAAACACACAGAATGAGATGGCCGCATCAAGTTAATTCGAGCATAAAGATATTCTCTCAACCAAGGGCACTCCAAACTTCCCGCTCAAAAGTTTTTAACTCGGGAACTCTCTTAGAAGTAAGTCTTTACTCCCTCTTAAGAAAGCTTTGCTTAAGCAAACCTAATCGTCGTCGCTAAATAGATTGACACGACACTGAGATCCTCATGACACCGCCAGGGAGGATTACAACATCCCCCAGTACGAAGGGCAGATAATGCTGAACCAATAACATACAGATATTTCTGGTGGCTAATCCACTGCTGAAACCAGTTCAGATCGAGAGATATAGTACTTAAAAAGTCGAGAACTTTCTTATGATGTCAATAATATAAGATTTTACCTGTAGAGTGTTCTGATCTCACAACTACATAAATACATCTATGTCAAACAGAAGTGGAGGGACGCCATGCCTGTATACCAGTAGCATAACCGAACAGTTTCTTTCCGTTAACTATTCAATTGAGTTAACTGCCCATTTTGTACAATCAATATTCAATTATTTCTGTAGTCTGAAACACATTGAAAACGTAAAAATTTATCTCTGTGCACCCTTGGATCAGGATGTCGGTCAAAACTGAAAATTAGAAATGCATATATATGTCTCAGCACAAGTGATACTCTCACCAAAGTCGATGAGATTTCGGGGAAAAGGATGCTTTACCTGTTTACCACAACAGAATACAAGCCTTATTCTTAATAAATTTAGGGTCGGCTATAAAAATTCCTTTCTACCATTGTTCAGTTTATTGCTAGATATATTGGAATATAGAAAGCAACTGAAAAAACCAAATAGTCATTGAAGAAAATTTCACGAGAGTTCATACTACAAATTTTTAATCAAATATGGATTTGTTCTACCTACTAGATCAGTTCTTTCATCTAGGATCAATAACTTCTCCCTGATATTCTAGTGAGAAAGGGATTTGTACTGAACCTTAATAATTTATAAAACTAAAGGCATGTTTGTTGACAATTGTTCTACGGCTCCATTATCCTTATGCACCTTATTCATCACCATGGATAAAAATTGCTAGTTCATGCAATAGGAAGCAGCCTAACGTAATGCAGTCCTAACCTTTCGATGGAACAAAATTCTACAAAAAGAGAACTCTTGTCCAGACATATATATACCACTGGAATGTGAAGAATCAATAGAAAATTCTCATCATAGACCAATATTCTTGTTTCATAGTATTATCTTGAAATGGCTCAATAAGCAAACACAGATTGAAATAATCGTGTTTCAAAATGAGCTACTACATCAACTTTGTTTATCACAAACTGAATGGTGAAAGGTTAATATAGGACCCAATTTTTCTCCAGTCATCTTACAGGGTACAACTACACCTTAATTGACAACGCCAAAGACATTTTTGTGTATTCAAAGCAATAGCTACAATGAATCCATTAACCGACTTTCAGCTCTAGGTTATAAGACGACATGTACATCTAAAGTAGATTCACACCGTCATTTTAGAATAATAAGTTGTAGGATAGGAAAGCATAACATCTCTTGAACTAGTGAATGAACTGACCAATCTAACCATGTTGAATAGAATCCAAATAGCATGCACACAGGCACATACCAAATCTTTTTCCTCTTCCTTCTACTAGAAGACGATTTTCAATGGAGCAAGCCAATTTACGTAGGATTTTTTTAAAGAGGAGCCGGAGCTAACCTTTATATGGGTTGCAGCAATTGTGAATTTCTAACGGGCCCAGGCTTATTCATCAAATCAATCTAAACTCATGAGCAGCAGAGAGTTCAACCATCATAGCTCAACTAGTTTTAATAAACTAAAATCCAATCAGTATATCAGCATAACTTCAAAATAATTTTAGCATTGTAACTCAATCTCAGCCACTTTTAAAAGCAAACTACTACTCTCGCAACATAATTTAACAACAGAATACAAATTTACAAAATTCATAGATTCCAATTAACATCGAAAATAGTAGTTCTTACACTTTCGAGCCAAAAAAGAAAAGGAAAAGAAACAGAAAATAAAAAAAGGCATAATATACACAGCACATCCAATTCCCCCATAAACACTTTAAGTTCAGATCCCTCCAACCGACTACAAATTAATAGAAAAAAAAAAAAGAGGAAAATCGACATATTTAATCAAATTATACCTCATTATTTCCGGCTATCATAATCCAGAATCTCATTATCAGTGACTGATCTGGAGTGCTGCACAATAGAACGCCCAATTGAATTAATCCAATCCTCCTTTTCCTTCTCCGAATCCGCAATAAAGTACATGGTCTCTGACCTAGTGGACAATTCAAAAGCAAATTGCCGATTCAGTACATCCTCAGCGCCTTTGACTGTGAGGCAATTGGCCACTGGGATCACTCCGCGTGGCTTGGAACCGCGATTGACGTCGGATTCCTTAAACCAGAAGAGCTTCCCTTGTTTCAACACGAACCAGCGGCGCCGCCACGTCTTGATGTACTCGCCTTGCTTCATCAGCCAACCGCACCGTTCCGGGTTGACCCAAAACTCCACTCCGTCGTAGTTTTCGCTGGATTGGGTCGAGCCCATCGCCGCTCGCCACAGGCTCGCCATGATCAGAGCTTGTGATCGAATCGCTGAGAGGAGAGAGAAATAGAGGTATCGTAAGAAAAGTTGTTTGGTTCTTGTTTGGTGCACTTTAGGGTAAATTTCTCAAGGGGTCCCCAACCTTTAGCAAGTGTGATATACATATCTCCTACCTTCTATTTATGGCGCCCGTGTCCCTAACCCATTAAAACTGTGAGAGTGCTATCCCAACCTGAATGATCTATTTACGACAAAAGGCTACAGGGTATATGCATGATGTCTTAATGGTGATTTCTTCTCAAGAATCTATATATTCAGCCTCATTAATATTGGGAAAATTTACCCTTTTCAAACAATCACGCACCAATTGAGTGCCATTTTACCGTCTAAACGGACTTTTTTTTTTAAATACTCTGCTTACACTGTTAAGCGTGTGTTTGATAGATATTATTTTGGAAGAATGAATTTTGGAATAGTAGATTGGTGGAGAATGTGTGGNGTTTGTTGGAGTATGTGTGGTTGAAAAAGAAGGAAAAGTTATTGATGTGATGTAAAATATTATTTTATTGAAGAATGTGTGGTTGAAAATGAGTAGAAGAATGAGAATGAGAATGAGATTTTTAATGGGAATCAAATGGGGGTTAAAAGGAGTATAACACTATAAATAGAAGGTTGAGAACATTAATGTCACGTTGACAAAAGTTTGGAGACCCCCGGAAGAATTTACCCTTTATTTTATTTATTTTTCCTATTTGTTAGCATTCAGTGTTTCTGGTTCTTTTAAAGTTTTAACTTTTTAACTTTTGACTTTAGTGAAGCAAGTGTACAACTTCTGATAAATTGCATAAACCTCCTTGTATTTATACAGTTAGTTCACCCCTTTGAATTTCTTGAAATATATTTTGTTTCATTGTCTGGACATAGCTCATATTCAATTTATCTGAGGAACTCCATTGATTTATGGACTGAAGTAGACATCTGCATCATAAATTCAAGTTGATCAATCAATCAAGTCTTTTGAATTTGATCAGAGTCTCGATGAACTTTGTGGTTTATGAGAGAATCAACGATGACATAATAGATTTTTTAAATCTTCTACTAGGAAGACATTTTACTTGACGAGAATGATAGTCCAATTCAATCCAATTCCTATAAGGTCAAAATTGAAAATATATTCAATTTTATAATTCGACGAAAAGTAAGTCAAATTCCTCGCATGTGCCATGGTTTGCATTGCATGAGCCTAGAAATCTATTAAGCCCCTATTTGATTTGGATTAAAATCTCAAGTCAAAGTCAACAATTAATTTTAACTACACATTTCATCAACTTTTATTAAAATTTACTAAAAATCTGATTTTAATATCTACCAAATATGGAGTTAGTAGTTAGGATAGAGTGTAGGATTCAGTCAAACCTGAACTAAAGCACTCAAAAGCTGTAAAGCATATTCTCAACTATCTACCGAGAACGAGAGACAACATGTTTTTCTATTCAGAGAATACTATACTTTCTGTCAAATATAGGCACAAAGAAATCAACATCTGGATCATACTACTGTAGCAATGTAAAGAAATGTGCGTCGTCAACTCTACTGTGGGGGTCGAGTAATTACAAAATGTGTGAAAAAATTTGGTTTGTGCAGAAGATAAACAGGTTGGAACATATGTGGTCCCTTAGAAAAATAGAGAACAAACTTTAGGAAGAACGTCCCTCCACTGAATCTCGCAATTATTGAAATGCATGTGATGCGAGCAACAGACTTTTAGCATCTGTCGTTTTCAGTTTCCATCAGGAATCCCAACTTTTTTTCTTACATAATCATGTATTTGATCTTCATTTTTCCCATAGAAAAGCACCAATCTACAAAACTTCGTATCTACAGACCACAGTAAGAAAATGCCTACCGCTTACAGGTCTCGCCAGAATCAAATTGGAAACAGAAGAAGAGCAGTGATCTCAATTGCACAAGAAAAACATCATAAGTGGAAGACATTTTAGAATAACCAAGTCACTAATAGTAATACACATCATTAAACTTTGCACCGACCATAAGAAGCTGATTTTCTACCAGTTTTCCGTAGTGTTTCTCATTTGTCACAACTGTATGCCAGTTGAGGATCTAAATAAAAATGGATGGCTATTACAGAAGATTGTATATATGGTAGTTTGAATAAGTCATCACCTGCCATGTAAGTTGGTAGGAGAGTGAATACCCTTATCACTGCTAACATCATCATCTACTTTGTTTCCATCCATACAAAGGGCATTATTATCGACACTCACATCAGAACTTGCATTACTGCTTGTTGCAAGTGGGGAATCCGAGACACTGCCAGCCCTGCCTCTGGTAGGCCCCGATCTCACACTGTACATGGAGGATGCTGGGATATTATTCATTAGTGGACGTAGATTGCCTGGAATAGTTCTTCTTATATCCTGTTCAAACAAACAATCACAGATTAATCATTGAGAAATAGATAAAAGATACAAACTAAAGAAAACTTCATAGAGATAAGTACAATTATGAGGGAAAAATATCTTATAGTGCAATGGGAAGAAAACTTCATAGAGATAAGTACAATTATGAGGGAAAAATATCTTATAGTGCAATGGGATTAACATTTTCAGATCCTCCAACGTGTTGACAGAAACCATGTCCATTATTTTTCTATAATTAAACATACTTGTAGCATCACTCCAACAATAGTAACACAAGTTCAGATGAGTATGCATACCATATGCCGTATTGCCATATCTAAAGATTTCTTTGAGAGCGTTCTTCCAAAGCCTGTGCTCTCAGGTGATGAGGACTTTCCAGATAAGTTGCTACGGGGCGAATGTTTGTCATCTTGCTTTGGTGGAGCCAATTTCCGCATATTTATGACCCTCTCAACCATTTTAGTACCATAAAGAACAGGGCTCACATTGTCATTAGCCTTGGCACGCAACCGATTTACAGAAGGCACAGGGACAGAGCTTCCACTGCTATGAATGATGCCACTGGGCAGCCGTCCTCTTGCTGGAGAAGAAGATTGTCTTCTAACCCTTTCATTCGAACTACGTTCAACAGATGAAGATCGAGAACTTGGTGCACCAGGTCTGCCCCTAGTGGCTGAAGGTGGCCTGTCAGGCGGCAGAGATGTCCTCAAATTTGGAGGGGCATCAAGGGAGAATCCAGGCATTTCAGAAGGCTTCCATGGTCTGGGTCTCACAGTTGGGGAGTTAGACCTTGGTGGAACTGGATTTTTTGCTGCATTGGGAACTGGCTTGGTAACTGAAGATGAAGTCAGGGAATTTACCCGAGCAGCAGACATACTTGTTGCACTTGACGCTGAAGTGGGCCTACGAGTTGGAGTTGCTGCTCTGGAAGTGGACTTTGACGCAGGTATAGATGACCTGGTTGTTGGTGTTGAGGATCTCGCAGTAGACCTTGTTGTAGGTGTAGAAGATCTTGAAGGAACTGTGGACTTCGAAGAAGACAACGTGCCACGGGAAGTAGGTGTAACGGATCTCGTAGGTTTAGATGCTGTATTTGATATTGTTCTAGATGTTGTGTGTGTGGTTATTTTACACTGGTTCATTGAGTGTTTATTAGATGCCGAGGTCAAAGTAGATCTAGATGTTGAACCCAGAGTTGGACGCCCGGTTGGCGTTGCAGGTCTTGATCCATGACCTCCAGATGAAGAAGGCCTAGAAAGACCTCCACTTGAGGCATTCAAACTTGGAGATGAAGTTGGTTGTCTCAATGACATATTTGTCCTTGCACTGGGCTCAGGCTGAGGATTTGCAAGCTTCACCCATGAAAAACAAGTTGCAATACAAAATCAGTTCATCAATTTTATATACAAATTTAAATATTCCAACGAGGGCTGCAAATAAATATAATTCAAGAAGCATCACATTTTCATTTATGTGGGGACAGGTCAAAAACTGCAGAGATGGAAGAATAGACCACTCCAATTCAAATATACAATATGAATCATTTTATGTCATGTTTTACACAATTGAACAATAACTGCATTTTCTGTTTTAGAAATTAAAGACAGTTTCTTAATCACGTTACATTAGTTGCAGCGCACCTATTGAGAGGATACTTGGATTTATTATACAATTGCTATAATGAACACCATCAATGAATAAAATGAACTATATTTTTCATGAAATGTCATTTGTCTCTGACATACCAGAACTAGTTTAACGCTGCAAGAAAATCTAATCCTCAGTTAGTTTCTTCCACAAAGCCAATGGAAATTAAAAGAAGATATTGGCCACTTGATATCTGTTAATTGCTGAATTTACAGTGGCTATTTGCCTTTAATCTGCACGAAGAATGGTATTGGGAATTTTTGCTATCATTTCTGGGTACTTACAGGAGACAGCCCCTGACTAGAAGATTGAGTTGGTTTTACTTGCACATTATTGGATAATCAAACTCCTATTCAATAGATGCCTGTCTACTGCTAACATCACTTCTTGACAAATATTTAAGCCCCTATTTGAGCCAAATTATTATAGAATGAGAATGAAAAATATAGCCGTTATTGAAGCCCACACGAGAGAAAATTTGAATTTAAATGTTGATGTGATGGATAACGGTCATATTTTTCATTTTAATGAGATAATAATGCAGATCAAACAGGGCCTAAGAGTGAAAAAATCACCATTTGAAGTACAGTACGGATTTTAAAAGAAAAACATCAAACACATTCCACTTACTCTAGATTTTAGTGCTGTGGGGCGGGCTTTCGGAGTTCCCAGCTGGCTCATAACAGTTTTCTGTGATTCCATCTCCAGTGAAGGAAAGAGAGGAGTACCGGGAGGAGTTAACAGCCTGAAAACATGAGAAAAATTTACTACACTACAATAATAAGGACTTTGAATTACCTTGCATTCAGATCACAGTGAAAGTTGCAAATCCAATTAAGAAAAGTTATTTATGATTGCATTGAAAAGCGCACAGACTTTGCAACTCTAACAGGAAATAGGACAACATTTAGGAACAAAGTATGAGGAAGACACAATAAATAAGTAATCCTTCAGTTCACCTAAATTTTCATAATGAACATAAAATTAAGTTTGAACTTGAATAGATTTTATATTAAGCCAATCTGGAATGAGCTTTAAGAAGAGGACTAACTTGCCACTTCTTTGTGCATCATTATTAGCTTATTGAGCAGAGCTTTACAAACAGTAAAATGGGTCTCAAGATTGACTCGTTCGGCTAACGAACCAATTTAAATGAGTTATTTTCTGGCAGCTTGGTTCATTTTTAAGCTCTAGGGGAGCTGATATGCCAACATCATCTATTCATGGGTAAAGGATCAGTTGCAAAGCTATGAAAACATAATCGTAGGTTTCCTTAATTCACATCCCTCTCCAATAATGATAAAACATAAAAACCGAAGTCGCCAAATTACTGATAAGCTGGTCAACAAATTTTACCAACAGTGAAAGACAAAAACCAAAGAATTTGAAATTCCAATTGGCTGATCAATAGAAACTACTCATGTGCTTGCATACCTAAGGGACTCAAGAAAGCAGAGACAGACACTTCCATTACCATTTACCAACGCACCCAAGAAAGCAGAGAAAGAAAACTCCATTACAGAAGCCAGTCAAGTAGGCAGGGACAGAAACTTCCATTCAAAAGCTAATGATATTACTATCCTCACTAGTTAACCACAATAATTGAAAGAGTAAATATTATTTATCATCATGATGATGGAACATTGGTGATATGACAACCCATTATCCTTCGCATTTCTCACTCTCTCCTCCCCCTCTCTCTCATAAAAATTGAAGTCCAATCCCGTTATTCCACGAAGACTGTCACGTTACCAATGTTCCATCGTAATAATGATAAATAGTATTATTCTAATTGAAATTGTCACAGTCAGGGGAAATAATAACCTGTAAGTGATATTAATAATTACCATTCATAGTCGTTTCTATCATAGTCTGAATTGAGAAAATCATCAGCACCAATTTTCCTAGCAGGTGCAGGTGCAGCTGAAGATAAATTAAATATTGGAGAATTACCGGCTCTTGATCCTGCATATTGAGAGAGAAAAAAAAATGGTGCTTATATTTAGAAGACCATATTAACTGAAGTGCACCAGCTTCCAACAAATAAATTATAGGGGTATTTCTTAGAATTGTTTTTCTTCATCAGTCCATATGCTAATTACTACAAGAATCTAATATGTCAGCACTATTACCGGATTAAAAGGCTTATCTATTTTTTTTATTAACACAGCAAGATATACTATTAAGTCAAATAGTTAAAAAATCCCAGAATAAAATCTAACAAATATATTCAGCAGTCAAAAAGGGAGAACCCAAAAAACACCCCCTTCAATCATGCCGAAATCACCATATACTTCAATACAATTATTATAAACAAAAAGACATTAAAAATTCAAACTTTTAACTAATACCGATTCGAGAATCAAACTCATCAGGGTTCTGAAGAAGAAGAAGATTATTTCGTTCTTTATCGCGTTTTCGCATCTCACGAAACAGTGCCAGGTCCTCATCTTTGGTATCCTTCATCATTGACGTTCTCAAACTCCCCATTTTCTCCCTCTCCGGTGCCCTAAAACTCCTATTCATGCCAACAAATTCGGAAAAAGACCCACCAAACCTTAAAATAACCTTTTATTATTCACCACCATTCCAAATCATTCTAATTACAAAACCCTAGTTTTTTTACCTCAAAGGCAACCAAAATAATTTCGTAAATCGCAGATCCAAGAATGGAGTTTCAATGCTTCAAAATTTGGAGACATTATTCAGCTGAAAACAAGTCAGAACTTCACATTCTTCACATAAATAACCAAAACCTCCGCTTTTTTCAACCGTAACGAAGAAATATACATTATAAAATGCCCTCGTGCATAAGGAGCAGAAATGATGTGAAAACTGGTGAGAAAAAGAAGTGGCAGTGTGTGTAATTAGGAGAGAATATATGGGGAATTTCAGGAAATGGGCATTTTAGTTCTGAGAAATGAAATTAGAATTTTTTTTATTTTTTTCTTTCAGATATGGAGAATTGGAATTTGGAGTGGGAAGAGAAATGGGAAGTGTGGAGAGAGTGGGGTAGCTTTGGTAATACAAGTAATGGAGGATTGAGCTGTTTTAATCTCTCTTAAAAGCTACGTTATCTGTGATTTCCGACTCTTCTTTTGCAGTTCATAATCACGAAACTCACCCAACACTTAATTTTGAGTTAATTTCACTTTTTGTAGAAAATTTCAAGTTGGTTGCTAAAGTATTCCTTTTTGACGTATTACGTGGCTCATATAGTGAAACACAGATTCACTTAATCAAAATGATCGATGACGGAATAGACACAGCGCACCGAACGGAACAAAGTGGAGCGACGGCACCAACCTTGTGGATTTAATTCATTGTTTGTTGCCGGTAAATATGCATTTTTTCTTGTATTGGTCCTAAAGTCTCGTATGGACTTATGCTAGAGTTAATATAAGTGCCGATGATGTAATCCTATTATTTATATTGAATAAAAATTTCCGTTTCACTCCTTGTGAAAGAGGGCATATCTACGAATCACGTTAAATTCTTGTGTTGATTTCTATATTTTACTTCTCTATTATTTTTGCGTTTAACATCCAACACATATTCAGTCACTAAAATTTATAACAAGTTGCTCTGATGGAAAATTATAATGTATATAATCTAATATATCACCAATTAAGTGCCAAGATCAGCCCAACTATGGATTGGGCCCATCACGAGTACGAACTAGCCAGTCTAAAAATACGATCCGAATCAAATTCAAACCATCTCAAACTGGACAAGTTCAAACGGTTACTTTTTATTATTTTTTCTTCGTTTTTAAGTTTGATATGATTTAAGCTATAATTGAAAAAGCAAAACTAATAATTTCAACGCGTTTGCAAATTATTTCATGCTATTTCCTTTAAAAAGAACAATGATATGATTCTACCATACACGCTGCAAGTAGGTTAAAATTAAAGGTAAGCTCATAATATTTTATATTTCTATAATTATATCGTTTAGGAACGTATATATAGTCCTTGTGTGTGAGTGATTTTTTTTTTTT
>CAIGRL010285382.1:0-10055 GCA_903798325.1 Fraxinus xanthoxyloides
TTTTCTTTATGCATGCTGCTTGATGTAAATGAATTATTGATATAGATCACCGATATTTTAATATTAGTATCTACTTTTTGGTATTTGTATACATTGAATTAATCTTACTGGACAGCTTGTTATTTATATATTTTTAAATTGAGCTATGTCAATTTGTAAATGTTATGAATGAACATGTCATTAGTTGTATTTATGTAATGTTGTTGTAAACGTTAAAAAAATTAATTATGGTACGAAACTGAACCGAACACGAACGGTTTCATAATTATATTTGAACCCGACGGTTCCATTTATTAAATATTCGAAAGTCTAGGATCGATTCGATTATGAAGAGAATCGAACCGAACCGAACCGATCCATGTCCGACCCCATTTCAAATTTTATAATTGGGACCAACTTGCTCAACTGGCGGTTTGGAAATGGAGAGTGATGGGCAAGAACAATGTCAGCGATTTTCTTCTGCCAAAATTAAAATGACATAACTGCACTTGTGCCTCGGAACTACAATCCTGCTATCGGCATACCAATTGTATAAAATTGGGGCTAATTAGCACTTGCAGAAGCCATCCCAAAATCTCTCCGACTCTCCAAAAGAATCGAAGAAAATGAATTGGACAAAAAAATCAACGCATCACCTTTGGCCACAACAACTATTTGACTACTCTACTCCTAACACCACCTACCCACATGTACATTTGGACGTAAAAGAAATGGAAGAGGGAACAAAATATCTAAAATTCACTGATTTGTTCTCTTGAAAATTGGCCCGGCTAAGTATGGAAGACAGTAGCTCTAAAAGTGATCTGACTGGAACTTGGAAGTAAGATGTGAAGGCAGCGTTTGGGAAATACTTTGCTGGGTGGCGGATGGAGCATTTGGAAAAAATTGTTGATAATTGAGCCTACTGGAACCTTGCCCCACTTGACTGTATCCAGAAAATCCTTGGGATATCTCTCCATGATGCACCATCACTCCTTTGTGAGGACTACTCATTTCATCACAAGAATTCTTATGTCCATCCTGTTTATTAGTGTGTGTCNAAAAGAAATGGAAGAGGGAACAAAATATCTAAAATTCACTGATTTGTTCTCTTGAAAATTGGCCCGGCTAAGTATGGAAGACAGTAGCTCTAAAAGTGATCTGACTGGAACTTGGAAGTAAGATGTGAAGGCAGCGTTTGGGAAATACTTTGCTGGGTGGCGGATGGAGCATTTGGAAAAAATTGTTGATAATTGAGCCTACTGGAACCTTGCCCCACTTGACTGTATCCAGAAAATCCTTGGGATATCTCTCCATGATGCACCATCACTCCTTTGTGAGGACTACTCATTTCATCACAAGAATTCTTATGTCCATCCTGTTTATTAGTGTGTGTCCACATATCCTGTTTGGAAAATTCACAAGTTAGCACTGCATCAACAGACATCCAGAATACGTGATTAAAAAAATTTTAAACTTTTTGTCCAAATTTTGCCATATCTGTAGGACAAATTAGTGGCAGTTGATAATACAAATACCTGCTGCTGCTGCTGCCTGAAGTTTGCAGCTAAAGATGAAGTTGATCTATCACTCTCACTATATGGCGAGTTATGGCTTCTCATTTGCGGAAATGAATAGCACAAGCCATGAGAATGTTGGTCAAGGGAACCAAAACCAGAACCTGGCTGGTTACTGTACCAGTGCTGATGGGCCGATGACGAATACCCGTGAGAAATGTAATAAGATGCAGTATGGAGCTCTTCTTGGCAAAATGCACGAGGAATTTTCTGATTTTCAAAATCAAAAGATCTTGAAATAAACTTCTGGTCTTGTGGGAAGATGCAAGGTGATACCACACGAGATTGACCATCGTATGAAGAACAAGATAGCGGAGTATATCTCCCATACTCCAAACTTGGAGACTGACTCCTGTCAGACAGCCTAATTGGTTGTTTCATTGTCGAGTCTTCTATAGATATTCCTTGTTGCGCACCAAGATCTAGTATCTGTTTCTCATCAAGTCCTAAGCTCATGATCAGACTCCACAGATTTCTGTGTGCTTCTCTTTGGTTGTAAATAATTTGATCTCTCATTGCCATTTCAAATTGAAGCTCAATGTTAGCAATTCCCTGCATATGTTATGGTATAAATAAGGCTTTGTACATAGGGAAAAAGGAGGAAAATTGCCCAGAGTTGAAAGGGAGCCATATTTCTGGACTGAAAAGAACATCATGTGTGATCAACAAGGAAAAGGTGAGGAAAATGGTATTTTCCTAGTACCAACTTTGAACAGAAAATTTATAAATTATATTCTTTTCTGACAAGAGTTGAGCATGAAGAAGGGATATCCCAGATTGAGGTTTCTGTCAAATGAATATATAAAAAGTAAAATGTACACCAATAAATCACAATATTTGTTTACCAGCAGCCTGTATTGACTGAGAATCCGCAAATATGTTTTGTCTCCATTGTTTCTAATGGACTCCTCAGTCCTCTTCTGTAGTTGGCATCTGTGCTCCTCGTTTGCTTCAATTTCCTGTGCATGCAGAAATAGTAATAATGTTTTAAGTGAACAGGAGATCAAATATAGAAGACATGGAACAATTGGGAGTATAACCTTTTGATAACTGACACCAAGCTCATCGTTGTCACGAATGTTATCAAGAATCACTTGACGCCGTGCTTGTAAAGCCAGTAAAACTGCTCCATCTTTTTCAATAGACTGCGATGATAACAATTGATCATGCTTTAAAATAGACAATACACAAATTAGTATCCAATATAAAATGAACTTTACAAAATTTCGATAGAACTATCCCTAGAGGAAGTGATAGGGGAGAACAGAAGGACAATACTGACTGGCGACTGCTATGCAGTAAGAGTTTGAAAATTCATAGTGCTTTTGAATCTTACAAGAAGCAAGAACAAAATTGACAGAAGAATTACGGGGCCAACATTCAAGATTTGCAGCTTAGATATCAAGAGTCAGTAATTTCCACCATCTAACCTGTTGTTTTGCAATAGCGTCATCGAGGTGTTGGAGTTCAGTGCGGTTGCGGAGGTTAGTTTCTTCAATCTCAAACAAAGCCTTCTGTAAATTAATCCTCTCCTGGACATTTTCACTAGTTTCTTGGCTCAATACATTCAACCAAGAGAGTTCATCATCTGCTGCTTTTTCAGTAGGCTTGGCACTTAGTTGTGAGTCTTTTTCAGCTAATTCCTTCCTCAACCGGCTAACCTCACTCTGCAAAAGTCAATATGGCATGTCCTTATATTAGACAAGGAACTATAACCCAAACAACAAAGATGATAAAAATCAATAATTACCTGAAGATTGTCTATCATCTTTTGGTAGTCTGATACATGAGCATTAACCGTACCTATATTTTTCTGAAAAGTATGGTAATAATTATCATACACACCAAGCAATTTAAGCTAATCGAGTTATCACGATATTAGTACAAAAGAACAAAAATGTACTTCAATGACCTAAGATCAGCTATAATCATAGGAATATAAAGCAGATATAGTACATGACAGATAAAAATAACTATTTATATGAATCATCAAATTAAAATGTTACATGACCAGGAAAGTTATGGGCAAAGAATTCTCAATTTAACAACCCGAAATCACTTTGGTTTTCATCATCATAAGCTCAAAACCGGGTACATCATCAAAATGAGAATTTTTTTTCTCACCTGGATATGCGTCTTAATTTCCTTTGCTCGGTCAGCATACTTCAAAGTATTGACGGTATGGTGATACTGACTATCAGCTGGTGACATGGTGGCAATCATTATTGTTTGAGAATTACCACTCAGACCATCTTTAAGAATCCGTGTTAACTTGCTGGAGAAAAATTAAGGTTAGCGGCATTCACTGGAGAAGTACACAGTACAAAAACAATAAATGAGCTACCTATTGCAGTTTTGTGTGTGCGCGCGCGCGTGAGACAGAGAGAGAGAGAGACCTGTTGCGATAAGGAACATAAGCTAGCCCCTTCTTCTGTTGTTTCCCCAAAGCGTTTATGCAATTTGCCAAAGCAAGAAGTGATCGATTGATATTGGCACCATCTCTCAATTTTTGGCCCGCACTGTTTGTTTCAGAAGCTCTTTCACTGCATTATGGGTTTCATAATAATAATTGCACTCCTTTAAATAAAGCAGGACCAAAACCATGGAAAAAATAACAGAATAGAGGGCAACCTGCCAGCAAGATCTACAAGTGCAAGTTTTCCCCTAATAACCTGATTAGAAAACTTCCTTTGCTGTTTTCTTGTCACACTTATCTCCAAAACTGCATGTGATCTGTCAAATAGACATTAAAACATGTGACAAATCATGCAGAAAAATCAATCTTCTATTACCGGATTGCCAATATCATTGAAAAAAGGCCCTTCTCATTGTTTGTTGCAGTTATCAATGTAACGTTTCATAGATCAGCTCTTGAACTTCTCCCAGCTATGTTAGATATTTTAATGGGCTAGTTTCCAGTAAAATTGTAAAGAAACTGACTGCGAGATCCAAAGAAGAAGCCGAGTGTCAACTAAGTGTATAAGAAATTGCTAAATCCATTGCCAAATAGGCGAAGTATTCGAATTGATCTCCAAAGAAGCAACTTTAGCCATGAACCAATACATGAAATGGAGAACAATTTTAAAAACTAAAATATGATTCTAGTCATGCTGTTAACTATACTTCTGCTATGAATTTCATATAAATTTCTGTCTGTAACTCCATGTTGAGAAAATGTGATTTAATGCAATCAAGGATTGAAGCAAAACTACTATGCCCAATAAACAGAAGAAGAATTACCCACCGCGAGGAAGTTCCATTAACCTCAGTGCTTTCAGTTTTTCGTCTACTGTTCCCCAAATTTAAAAGTTCAAGGATCCTATCGGCTGAGTTCACCTGTGCACAACAGGACTGTTAAAGATTGGAAATTCCCTGACATCGAGTAAAGATGATATACCCGTTGTTATTAAAAAATAAAAAAAGGGTTAGTAGACTATACAGGAAGATTTAGCAAAACAAAGCCAGATCACGTAGTGCAAAATGGTACTCATTTCCAGGAAAAGATGGGCTCTCAACCACATATAGTGTTATATTCGAAATTTTGCAATACACAACATGTATAGTAGCAGAAACTGGTAATGAATCACTTTGCTGGAGAATGCAGACTGAGTTTTGCAGGAATCAATGATTAAAAATTATGTAACACGATATTAGCATTCGATGAAATAAAACTGAAACCAATTCAGATCGTGCAATCACTGCAAGAATCTTTAGAGCCAAAGAGTCAATCTGAGGAACAAAGTTATGAAATGAGTATTATTTCAAAAGGCACTTGACGCTTACACTTTGGGGCAAGCCTCATATGAGGCTGTTATTAATAGCCTTAAAGCTTGCGCTTTGAGTGATATTTGTCAAGGCCTATGCCTTGCTGAGGCACAAGCCATACACCTCGCAGAGACAGATGTGTGCACTCATTACTCATTAGTCATCTTTTTCTAAGCCTTTTCTTTACCCAACTTAGCTTTTTGGTCTGGTTTTATCATAGCTTAGTACATTTTAAGGTTAACACCCAAAAAACTAGACAGAAAAGAATTGGATATTGAAAAAGAGAACAAGTAAAGTGTCAGGCTTGTTGTAGCCTCCTACAACTGAAGTGTAATACCCCGTAACATTGAATTTGCAACATTCTGGTGGCAGATGCACGTGACTCCACTCTTCTCTATTTTTTTATGTTTTTCTTCCAGATGATATTAAGATTTAGTTCTTCTCTTTGAGTTTCCTTTTCTTTTAAGCTCAAATGAAGCAAAACTCTGAAATATGTGGTTGGCTGTTTCATTTCTTCTCTTTTGAAGGAGTGGATGGGAGTGAGCAGCTGTTAAAATCAAGCATTGGGTATATTTGCCCACGGCTACGAGTATCTTCTCAAATGTCACTGGCATATTATAAAGGTTTAAGCCCTTGTTTGATTATTATTATTTTTTTGTAAGAAGTGATATTTTTGGAGAATGTGTGATTAAAAAGAAGGGAAAAAGTTTCAGGATCACATGCAAAATTATTTAATTGGGATAACGTGTGGTTGGAACTGAGTTGGAGGAAAAGTGATTTTGAAAAACTAGAATCGAACAAGGGCAAATAAATCTGCCACATTTCAGCTTGTTAAGGTTATGATACAGACAGAAGTTGGATGAACTCAATCAGCAAAAGAATTCACCTTGATACTTCTAAGGCCAGCCACAATGATTCCAAACTCAGGATCCTCTCTGAGCTCCAAGTGACCTGCTGATTTTTCAAGCAAGTCATAGATGACCTGCATGTGGTAAAGCCAAATATGAGCTGATATTTGTCTCGTGTGTGTCAAACATCAGCAAAAACGCAAATGCACTACCTCATTGTAAACTTCGAGGTATGAACAAGTAACTTCAAACTTATCAGAGCTATTGTCCTTTTCAATAAGTTCAAAGATTGTATTTAGACTGAGAATCATAAGCCCAGGGTCATTTGGAGTTCCAACCATGGTATATGTTTTGCCACTGAGGATGTTCAAATAGCAGACACATGAGATATCAAATTAACATGAACTATTTTTTGGCATAAAATACACCAACTTTGAAAAACCAATCCAAGTAGTATCAACCAGAAAAGACATCTTCAATCTTTTAGTTTGTTGTTTATGGATTTAAAAAAATTAAATTACCTCCCAGTGGAACCATAAGCAAATACAGTTGCATTAAGACCTTGGACAACCCCAGAAATTGTTGAATGAATACTTCTCTTGTAGACATCCTGAAAGAAAATGGCATAGAGATAATTTGTACAGGCATATTTCAACTCAACTGTCAATGATAATCAAATCACCTTTTCAAATTTGAGCAAATTAGGACTCTAATGCCTAGAGCTTCCACATTCAAATCTAAATACACTCCAAAAAGGGGTGACACCCCACATAGCGCAGTCACAATACACGTGTTTAAGCCCCTGTTTGATATAGGTTCTTTAAAACTCATTTTTAACCACACATTCTTCCAAAAAAAATAATTTTGCACGTGGACCCATAACTTTTCCTTAATTTTTAACCACATATTCTCCAAAAATATCAATTCTCACAAAATTATTCTCAAAAATCTTTATCAAACAGGCCTAAAATTCATTCATTAAAGAGATGAGAACAGGTTAAACACAGATAGATTGCTAAAGGAATTCTCTTTTCAATATGTTTCCCTTCTCCACGATCAATAGACTGGAATAATTCAACAGAAGGTGCTTAATAACATTGCTCTAGAAAACTGTACTAAACACATGAAATCCAATCACCCCTAATTCACTGGTTTCTGAAGCATCATATTACTTAAGAGGGGCATGAAATTACCAATAGATCAATCATTCCACCGATCCAAGTTTATATGAAGATCAAACAGATGAATGAATAAACGATGTAATAATATCGCATTAGGGCAAAAAACCAGATATTTATTACACATCCATTTTCCACACATTACAGAAGCATCAATATACAAATATGCCAATAAATAACACCAACAAGGCACAAGTGGAATATGACTTAAGAGAGCATAGACATACCAAATTGGTAGAGTTATGGCCAAAGGCATAATCAAAAGTGTATCTACGTTCCTTTGTTCGATTCTGTATGCGATCTAGGTAGTCCTTTGAAAGGTCAGGATCCAAAACAACCACCTCCTACAATTGCCATTAGTAGTAGATTACTTCCATTCTCCTCAATTAGTTATGAAATCCAGCTCCCTCTCTGTTTTAAATCTAGAAAAGCATTTATTTATAAAAGGACGACAAACCTGATCATTGTGCACTCTAACTATATCACGGCCACATTCTCTCTCAGTTAATGGCCTACATTTCACAGCAACCTACACTCGACCAATGAATTGCAATAAGAAGTCTCCAAGCAGCGGAGGACAAGCAAAACAATAAAATGACACTAATTACAACAAATTTCGCCAAAAATAATGAACATACAGTGAGAGTTGTGGTTCTCTTGGAGGGTGGAGCTCTAATGCTTGGCATCTTCAGGCCACATTCCTTTCCTAGAATTTAGCTTGGATCGTTTCTCCAATCTTTGAATACCTTTGCCGATGAAATAACAAATCTTCCTCCAAAATTCAATACTAGAAGAAAGACAAAGCCTAATTACTCTTATATCTGTACTTATCGCAATTAATCAGAAATTAAGCTTTCGAATTTTTAAGTACAAACATCGCCATAATGCAGTTCAAATTGAAAGGCACAGCTGTCAGAAACAGAAAATCACAGAAGAAAAATGAAATCTCTCACTTTTGAATCAAAATAGAAAACAAATCAATAAACCCTTGCTTTAACAAAAATAGCTTTTTAAGCAAACCAGAAGAATAACATCGTTTAAATCAAGGGACCAAAAAATCAAAAACAAAAGGAATCACCTAAAAAACACCAACCGGCATATTTACATGAATGAATAAGTCGCGGTCGTAATGATTCGAGAGAAATTTGATTCAGCTAAAAGAACTGGATTCTTGGGAAGGGAAATTTGAAAAAATGAAAAATCTTCTTGTAATGATAAACTGAAAACGAAATAAGAAATTAAAAATTCAACAAATTAAAGCACGACGCGAACGCCATTGCATTTGTAGTAATTGAAGATATTTAATACTTATATTAATAACCCAACTGCGGTTTTTTTTATTCGACATGGCAGAAGACGACAGTGTTTAAATATTTTTCTACTCTTCGATTCTGGAGTGGAGGGGCAATGGCTTGCATTTTTATGGAGCTGGATAATTGTTACCGTTGATTTGAAAGTGAAGTCTGGTATTCGAGGAAAAATGTATTTTTTGCAAAAATCAATTTCGTTAATCGATTATGATGGGAGTTTAGGATATTCTCAGTTTGATGATTGAAACTTCAAAAAGTGAACGTGACCATGCACGAAAAGTTTTCGGACCTGTCAACGTAATAGCTAGGATCAGTTTTTAACAACCATTTTTTCGGAGAATGAATTTTATAATAATAATATTTTTGAAGGATGTGTAAAAATGTTACAATCTACGTGTAAAATTATTTTGTCCATGTTAGAGAGTGTTTGATAGAGATTAAAATCGTATTAAAATTGAAAATATAGTCGTTATTGTTGACTTTTATTAAATGGGTGAGACCCAATAACAGCCATATTTTCAATTTTAATGGAATTTTAAGCCGTACCAAATAGACTCTTAGTATATTTTGATAAAGTTGATGAAAGTGCGTGATTGAAAGGTTGGATTACATAAAATGTACGGTTGAAACTTGAATGTGAATTTGAATTTAAGAAATGGGAGTTAAATAGAGACTTTCTTAGGAATATGTATGATTGAAAATTAGTTCGGAAAAAAAAAATAAAAAATTAAGGAATGAAAATCAAACTCAGGCTCACATAATAGTATTAAAAATATTTGAAAAATGAAGTTAAAATATTATTTATTATATGATATAACTTATTTGAATAGTGTGTAAAATGCATTAAAACTATTATTAAGACCTTTATTGGGTAAATTTCATAGTTATTAGATCCAATTCGGTAGTCGATCAGGAAATATCATCGAGTCGTTGTTCAATCGAGGGTCGATAGTTCAATCGGTGAGTCATTGCTGTTGGAATATATTGATTTAATTGGGTCAAGTCATTACATGTGATATTTAATGATGTGGGTCATTGCAATTAATTTGGGTGAATTGGAAAAAATTTCAATATAGACCCATATATTGATAAGCTCATTTTAGGTGTTATATATGATTGGGAATCTCACATCGAAAGTTTACAGGAAAAAAGATTTATTTACATAATGGAATGTGTGAACAAGTTATAATTTAATAAGTGACCTACAACTTGGCTAATTTTGGCTAGCCAAAAGCAAGCAAACTAGCCACCATTAGAGTGGTGCTTCACCACTCGCGTCGCGCCCCGCGCCCACACACGTCAATAATAGGTTACGTCACTTCGTTTTGCGTAGCCGTTGGTTCAGTTGGATGTACTCGTGGCGTCTGCATGGCTAGTGACTATTCAGAAATTGGTGAA
>CAIGRL010285385.1:0-10291 GCA_903798325.1 Fraxinus xanthoxyloides
TGGCCCATTTGTATGCTCCCAGCATTTTGGTAAAATCGTGTTTACATTTTACGCTTCTTTTATTGAAGCGTCTTGGCTTTGATGGGAGACGCGTGGCTTGCTTATGGCCGTTGGATGCTGGACTTTCTATATACCCAGGATGAAGGTCTTTGTTCTCTCACTTGATTCATTCGTAATCTGTGGAGACTTCTAGGGTTTCTGCCTTTGAGAGAAAAAAGAGAGGAAAAGATAGGGTTTGATTCTTGATGGCCGATTTCACTTTAGATTTAAAGTATTGTAATAGTTAGATCTACCGTCGATTGTAATATTCTGTGTGAATATTGTGAGGTTCTTAGTGATTCCTCTGTCGTAATACTGAGTGTGTGTGTTCGAAGGTGTTCTTGGTGATTTCTGGGTGAATTGTATCTTCTGTTGTATTTTGGGAGATAAGTCTCACATCTCTTTCTCGAACTCTCTGTAACCTTTGTTGCCATTTTGTGGCTGATTTAGTGCATCTGAGCATAATCATGTTTATGGATGCTCAACGGGGGATGTAGGTGTTCGAAGCGATCATCGAACCTCTGGGGCTAAGGTCGAAATAATTCTTGTGTTCATTCTTTAATTTCTGTAGTTTTTTACTTTATTGTTTTGGATAAAGTTTGCTTTGATTCTCATATTATGTGATCTGGGCCTAACAATGGTATCAGAGCAAGGACTGGTGGAATAAGTTACTTGGATATTTGAGAAGGAGACATATCTGCTTCAGATCTAGAAGGATTTGAGTCTGCTCTTGTGAATAACACAAGGAATCGAGTTTATATAAACTCGCTTGGTGAAATCTTTTAATTTTTAAAGGTTTACTTTTAAAATTAGGGTTTCTTGATCATACCCTTGATTTTTCATACACCATTGAAACCCCCTTAAAACTAATATTTGTCCAGGAGCTCTTGGAATCTGAGATAAATCAAGTTTGGGTGTGTTCTTGGAGAATCTTGATGGAGTGATCTGTGAAATATAGTGTGTGATCTTTGTTATTTTGTATTCTCTTGGATCTTAGTCTGCTTATTCATTGTTAATTGTTGTTGTTTGAAAATCTTGTTCTACGGAGTGTATTACTGTGATTTTCTCTCTGTGAATATTCTGATCTCCTGCTATTTTTTACTTGCTGTGTGTCTGAATTGATTTTAACATGGCCTCTGCTAAATTTGAAGTTGTCAGTTTGATGGAAAAATTGATTTTAACTTGTGGAGTCAGAAAATGAAAGTTATTTTGATGCAAATGAGATGTGCTAAAGCTCTTGATAATACATGGCCTGCTGATCTTATTCCTTCTAAGAAAACTGAACTTGAAAAAGTTGCTTGGAGTATTATTTTCTTACACTTGTCTGAAAATGTGATAAGAAGTATATGTGAAACTAAAACTGCAACTGAATTAAAACTGCAACTGAATTGTGGACTAAGCTTCATGCCACATATGTGACTAAAATTACTCCCAACAAATGTTCTCTTTCAAAATGGATCTTTCAGTTGATTTGAATGAAAACTTGAACAGATTTACTAAACTTACCCAAGACTTAGCCAATTGTGATGAAAGACTTTCAAAAGATCAATTGGTTGTAATTTTGTTAAAATCCATTAGTGACAGGTATAAGTCCATTAAGGTTGCCTTAGAATATGGTAGGGATGAATTTAGTACTGATGTTATAATCAATGCTTTGAAAAATAAGGCACAAGAAATGAAGGCTGAGTCAAGTACTAGTCACACTGGAATAAATATTTTATCAAAAGGAAAAGTTTTTGGTAAATCTGATTATCATCCTAAGTTTTCAAAAGAAAATAAAAAGTGGACTGAAAGGAGTAAGACCAAAAACAATGCTAAGGGCAAGAAGTGTTACTAAATTGGTTGTTTTGCTAAAGATTGTTTTAAAAAGAAAAATGAATCAAGAGAAAAAGTTTTTGAAGAGGGAAACACTACCCTTGCCCATAGTATAACCAGAAATGAAAATGGTTTAGTCCTTGTCAGTGTTGGAAAGAAATTGAGTGATGAGTGGATATTTGACTCATGGTGTTCTTTTCATATGTGCCCTAACAAAAACTTTTTCATTGATACAAAAGGAAGACAAGTTATAATGAGAAATAACTATGCCTGTAAGATAAGTGAAATTGGGACCGTTAAACTCCTTCTAGAAAATGGAAATGTTTTGATACTAAAAGAAACAAGATTTGTCCCAGATTTGAAAAGGAACTTAGTATCTTTATGCATGTTAGATGACATGGAGTTTAACATTAATAAGCCTTTGTTGGGTTTGATTGCTGCTACTATTTCTGAAAACTTTACTTTGCCTAAACTGTGCCATAAAAGACTTAGTCATATTGGAAAAAGAGTTTGAATTTTCTGAAATCAAAATGTGTTTTTGGAAAATTAAACATTGGTAATTTTGATTCATGTGAACAATATGTTGTAGGGAAACAAGTAAAACTTTCTTTTCCAACTGGAGCACATAAATCTAAGCAAAAACTTGAGTACTTGCATGCTCACTTGTGGGGGCCTGCTTCTGTGTATACTTTATTTGGTTTCAAATACTACTTGTTGATCATTGATGATTTCTCAAGAAAAGTTTGGGTGCATTTGTTAAAATCTAAAGATTAAACCTTTTCTTTTTTTAAAGAATGGAAAACACAATAATGGTTTAGAATTTTGTAATTTTGAATTCAATAATTTTTTGTAAAGATCATGGTATTGTGAGACACAGAACTGTTACATATACATCACAACAAAATGGTATGACTGAAAGAATGAATAGAACCTTGTTGAATAAAGTCAGATGTATGCTGTTGAGTTCTGGCCTACCAAGAATGTTTTGAAGTAAAGTAGTTAAAACTGCTGCTTATTTGATTAACAGAAGTCCTACAAGTGCTTCAAATTTTGTTGTTCCTTAAACTATGTGGTCTGATAATTATGCGAATTATTCTCACTTGAAAGTCTTTGACTGTGTTGCTTATGCTCTTCAAAATATTGGTAAACTTGAACCAAGATCTCTTAAATGTGTGTTCTTAGGTTATGATGATAAAGTTAAGGGGTACAGACTATGAGTTAAATTTGAAAGAGGATTTAAAGTGATAATTAGGAAAGATGTCATTTTCAATTAATCTTTGATGTCTTATCTTGAGGGAAAAGATAATAATCTAACTGAGAAGGATGTTCAAATTGAGGTGGAGTCATCTAGTAATAGTCTTGAAAATTTTGAACCTATTATTGAAAACCTAGAACTAGGTGTTGGTTCTGTTTCTGATCAACCTGAGGACATTGACCTATCTGAGTCTTCTCATTTACCTCTTGATGAGTATCAACTCACAAGAGACAGAGAGAGAAGACAGACCAGTCCTTTTACCATATTTGACAGTGAAAACTTTGTTTCTTTATTTACCTATCAAGAACAGTTTGAAAATGAACCAAATATTTATGATGATGCCATAACTTGTAAAGAAAGTAAAGACTGGAAAGCTACTATGGAAGAAGAAATGTCTTATTTGCTCAAAAATAAAACTTGGGATCTAGTTGAAAAATCCAAAGGACAGAAAATTATAGATTGTAAATGGATTTATAAAATCAAGCATGGTGAAAGGGGGAATAATAATATAAGATTTAAGGCTAGATTAGTAGTTAAAAGTTTCACTCAAAAGGAGGGTATTGATTATATTGAAATTTTTTCTCCCGTGGTTAAATACACTACCATTAGATGTTTGCTTGCCCTGATTGTTCAATTTAAATGAGAATTTGATCGGCTTGATGTCAAAATTACTTTCTTGTATGGTAAACTTGATGAAACTATTTACACGAGACAACCTGTAGGTTATGAAAAAGGTAATCCAGAAAATATTGTTTGTCTATTGAAGAAATCATTGTATGGGCTAAAACAAGCCCCCAGACAATGGTACAAAATGTTTGATACTTTTGTGTTGAAATTGTGTTTCAAAAGAAGTCAATATGATACATACTTATATTGCAAAGGTAGTAGAAGTAAAAATTCTTTATATCTTGTCATTTATGTGAATGATATGCTGCTTGCAAGTTTGATAAAAGTGAAATTGAATCTATTAAATTGAAGTTAAAAACTGAGTTTGATATAAAGATCTTGGTGCCGCTAAGAAAATTATAGATATGCAAATTGTTAGAAACAAGATAAGGAATTGCTATTTTTAAACCAATATGATTATGTGGTTAAAGTGTTGAAAAATTTTGATATGTATAACTGCAAACTTGTGACTTTACCTCTTGCAAATCATTACAAACTATCTTCTGAATGTTGCCCTAAAACTGAAGAAGAATATGCTAGAATGTCTAGAATACCTTATGCTAATGTTATAGGCTCTGTTATGTACTTAATGGTTTGTACTAGGCCTGATCTTGCTCATAGCATTAATATATTAAGTAGATTTATAAGTAATCCTGGAGAAGATCACCGAAATGCTTTAAAATGACTATTAAGGTACCTGAAAGGTATTGCTGATTTAGGCTTAGTGTTTAAATCAAATTAAGATGGTGTTTTGTTAAAAGGATACACTGATTCAGATTTTACAGGTGATAGAGATAATAAGAAATCAATTTCATCCTATTTTTATACCTTATGTAGTACTGTCATTCGCTGGAAATCTCAGTTGCAAAAGATTGTTGCTCTGTCATTTACTGAGGCTGAGTATATTTCTGCCACTGATGCTATTAAGGAAGGAATGTGGTTAACTGATCTATTATCTGAACTTGATTTTTTTGATACTCAAACTGCTCTATTTTCTGATAATCAAAGTGCTATACATCTTAGTAAAAATCTCATGTTTCATGATAGAACTAAACACATTAATGTTAAATATCATTTCATTAGAGATGTTATTCTAAGGGGATAATAAGGATTGAAAAGATTGCAACTCAACATAATCCTTCTGATATGAGTACCAAAGTGATTCCTTTAAACAAATTTTTAAACTGTCTTAAATTTCTTTATATTGATTCTTTGTGATCTTGATGTTGATACTCAGAGCAAATGAAATGATTAGTGGCTATGTTCCTGGATGCACTTACAGCCCAAAATCTGGTAGCAAGGTGGAGAATGTTGGGTTGGAACCTGGCCCATTTGTATGCTCCCAGCATTTTGGTGGAATCTTGTTTACATTTCACGCTTCTTTTATTGAAGCGTCCTGGCATTGATGGGAGAAGCGTGGCTCACTTATGGCCGTTGGATGCTGGACTTTTTATATACCCAGGATGAAGGTCTTTGGTCTCTCACTTGATTCATTTGTATTCTTTGAAGACTTCTAGGGTTTCTGCCTTTGAGAAAAAGAGAGAGGAAGAGATAGGATTTGATTTTTGATGGTTGATTTCACTTTAAATCTCTAATTTAAAGTGTTGTAATAGTTAGATCTATCTTTGATTGCAATATTCTGTGTGAATATTGTGAGGTTCTTAGCGATTCCTCTGTGGTAATTCTGAGTGTGTGTTCGAAGGTGTTCTTGGTGATTTCTGGGTGAATCGTGGGCTATCTTCTATTGTACTTTGAGAGATGAGTCTCATATCTCTTTCTTGAACTCTCTGTAACCTTTGTTGCCATTTTGTGGCTAATTTAGTGCATCTGAGCATAATCCTGTTTATGAATGTTCAATGGGGATGTAAGTGTTAGAAGTGGTCACCGAACCTCCGGGGTTAAGGTCGAAATAATTCTTGTGTTCATTCTTTAATTCTTACAATTTTTTATTTTACTGTTTNAATATTCTGTGTGAATATTGTGAGGTTCTTAGCGATTCCTCTGTGGTAATTCTGAGTGTGTGTTCGAAGGTGTTCTTGGTGATTTCTGGGTGAATCGTGGGCTATCTTCTATTGTACTTTGAGAGATGAGTCTCATATCTCTTTCTTGAACTCTCTGTAACCTTTGTTGCCATTTTGTGGCTAATTTAGTGCATCTGAGCATAATCCTGTTTATGAATGTTCAATGGGGATGTAAGTGTTAGAAGTGGTCACCGAACCTCCGGGGTTAAGGTCGAAATAATTCTTGTGTTCATTCTTTAATTCTTACAATTTTTTATTTTACTGTTTTGGATCAAGTGTACTTTGATTCTCATATTGTGTGTGATCTGGACCTAACATACTCAATATACCAACATTAATTTTTTTACTATATTTTTCAACAAAAGCAAAATAAACAGAATTTGTGTATTTGACTCTAAAAAAGAATTAGATACATTGGAATCATTGACCGAATGAACTAAGGCATCTAGCCATTTATTCGACCACTTTAACGATTTGGTGTTTCGCCGTTTAGATTATCTTACTATGTAAGTAAATGCACGTGAACCCTATTTGATTTAGTTAAAAAAATTGATACAAATTTAAGTTAAAATCAATATTAAACAATGCATGAAAGTAGCAATTTTTATCAAATTTTCAATTATACATTTCATCAATTTTTTTATTTTTTTTTCCAAATTCTATTAAGCCCATGTTTGTTATCCATTTTCTCAAACATTGTTTGCTACAATAAACAATCTCCACCACATATATATTCAATAAAATATTCTACACACAAACTAATAAAATTACTTTACTTTTTCAACTATACATTCTTAAAAAAATATTATTCAAAACTAGAGTTGGTTGCCCACATGAGCTCGGCTCGTCTCGGAGCTCGCCCAAAATAGGTACACGACGAGCCCGAGCCGAGTTTTTTTTTTTTTTACATCATAGTAGATGAGCCTTTATGGAAAAAAAAAAATTGGGACAGCCCACGAGTCGGCTTGTGGCTCGCCCCAACGAGCCGCTAGTCAAAAATGAGCTGAGCAGGCTGGCTCGCCTAGTCAGCCGCCCTGTTCGGCTCGTGCTCGTCATTTTGACGATCCCGAGCAGCTCGTGGCTCATTAAAACGAGCAGAGCCGGCTTGGCTCGTTTGTCACCTCTATTTAAACCTCTATTTTTTTTTTCAAAATGGGAGACAAACTGGTCCTAAAGTCTAATATACTTTAGCATATTCATTTCAAAATTGAAAATAAAAACCCTACTATTTTAGTTAAAAAAGATAGCAATCGAATTGTGATTTTTCAAACTTGAGAAGCTATGCAGTTGAATATTGATTAGATTCATAGAATAAATCTAGAAAATGATCATTGATTATTTAAAGCTAATTTTAAAACATTCGACCCAATGTGGTGTTTAAAAAAAAAAAAACAACAATAATTCATCTCACTAGAGGTAGACATTGACTCCGTGAGTTTTATAATTTTTGTATTATATAACTTTATTCTAATGTCGTGGAATATGGTGTCTTCTCAATAAACGAGATTCCCACGTAGCGGTAGCTAAAACAAGGAAGAGCTCTTGTCGGCGTATATTATGCTTAAATAATGATATATGTCTAAATTGTTGGAAGGAAAAAATTTCAGAATAATTTGAGAGTACCTATAATTTTTTAGAGAAAATTTTAAATTATCCTATTAATGTTTAGAGAAATTCTTGTGTCGACTCTATGACACACGGTTTTCAACAAGATTGAGAGAAAAACGAAAACATACTTAATTTAAGTGAATTAAGAATTTGAATATATTTAAGGAAAACTGAAGTTCGTTTTGTACGTGAAGTATAAAAGAAATTATATGAAAAATGTGTAATATTATTAATATTTGATCTCGTGACTTTTGCATGCAAAGCGAGTGTTCTATTGATCATGCACAATACTAAATATAATTACAATACTATTATTAATTAACAAAATGTTAAAAAATTAAACGAGGAAATTTAAGAACTTAACCAAAAAAAAAAAAAAACTGTGTTCTATGGGCATAAAAAATGGTCCCACTATAGTCTCATCAGAAATAATCAATCACACAACAGAGTAGTCCAAAATGCCTGAAAGAAAACACTAATGAGAGGGATTTGAATTGCATAGCATCTCTCGAATTGTCAATCAATACCATAATCTATAATCATTATAATGGATTATTAGATTAGACTTCAAATTGTCATAATTAATTGGTATATGTTTTGCTTTTTTGTTATAGAAAAATATTTTGAAGAAATTATGTCATAGGGTAGCTTCCTCTAAAATCATTTTTGACGAGAAAAAGTGCTTAGCGCCTGTTTGGTGCACATTTTGATAGTAAAAATATATTTTTACTGTTGATGTAATGTGGAATATGTGGTTGAAAAGAAATGAAAAGTTATTGATGTGATGAAAAATATTATTTTATTGAAGATTGAAAATGAGAAAAATAATGTGGATCAAAACAAAAATTATATAATTTTTTTTTTATTTTTTTAAAAGCTATACGAAACGTGTTATAGTAAAAATGGCCGACTTACATACAAGACTTTGAAAGAAAATCACATTGTCCAGTTGAAAAGTGGGCCATTCAGATTATAACCGCGTTCAAAAATGTGGGCCGACCAACAAAAAAAATATATATATTTATTTCTTAGTTGTACGCGTAACCAAATTTTTTGTTCTTGTCCACAAGATTTTAGGGGTTGTAAAAGTTTGGTCCAATTTGATTGGGAACGTAAATTTGCCAAAAAATAAAAAATGAAAATGATTGTTCCTAACCTTATAAAGAATTATTTTTGGATCTTTACTTTTGGCTTCTTAATTTCTTGGTCGCAAAGTTTGCACTTGTCAAACTTCTCGTGAGCGTTGAACAGTATTATAATGTTATTTTCTGATGACGAGACAAGACTAGTGATGAAGGTGTCAGGAAAGTGAGTAATTAAAACTTAAAAAATAATTAAAATTCATGAGAATAAGTAATCATTTCAATTAATTATTTTTTGAGGGAAATAACTTTTAAGTCAATCCAAGGACGAAAGCCTCCACAACTCATGTTTTGACGATAAGGAGCTGCAGATTTATTTATGTACATATACAAGGACCTCAATCCAGTCATTTCATCAATTGAGTGCATTTTTTCCTGATACATTGCACTAACAATATTCATTCCTTGCAATCGTTAATCATCATATCATGTGATAAAGAGATCAAAAGTCCCTTCTAATCAACAAATTATCATATGAAAGAGATCAAAAGTACCTTCTAATCAACAAATTATGATAATTATGAACCATTCACTGGCGATTGGCAAAACCCCTCAACTCAACGATCATCACGGCCTTGTAATTTACAACTTACTCTTTCTAAAAATGAAATTGATCTTAATTATGTACCAAATCTTGGAGTATTATTTTAAAAGAAAAGTAGCACGTTCTCCTGTATACATTGTTGTTTACATTCCATTGAGTTTCAAATTAAAATGGACGGGAAATGTGTTTTTTTTAAAAAAAAAAAAAAACTGTTCAATGATGTCAAGGCACGTGACACAATGTCAAACTTGTTGTCAAATAAAATGTACATGTAACATGATTCTTATCGTAAACCAACGAAGATTTTATCATTGTAATATATAGCAAGATGATATCGAGCAAAAATGTTTAAATTCAATTGTTATTTGAAGTTTAAATGAATCACCTCTAAATCGAACTATTTCAAGAGGGATAATTCAAGTACTTACATGCAGTTTGACTAATAGAAAGGAGAAAAACATAGATTATTTGTATTATAAATTTTATAGAAGATAATCGGCCGACCTAAAATGTGAAGGTGTTTGGTTAATAACAATGTGGTTTGGGATGGCACACACTAGAGACAAGCCACGTGTGAAATATATTCACATTCACTAATGTAAGGTAAGTTAGAAAAATGCAAAAAAAAGGAGTAATTGAATAGAAAAGCACACGTTTGGTGTCGGGCATGATGCCCAACAGCCTGCGTGCTTATAGTTCTTCTTATATCCTCGGAATAATGCTATTTATTATTATAATAATGGAATATTTGTAATGTAACAATTCATGTAGAATAATGAAATATTACAGTTTAATCTCCATTTCTTTTATGAAAATTGAACTATCATATCTCAATATTCCACGTAGGTTGAAATATCATCGATATTTCATCATTATAATGATAAATAACATTATTCAATATCGATGTTATGTTACACTTGTTAGCCCTGCCCTCAAAACTGTATGTTATGTTGGAGATATTTTACACCGATAATGTACATACTAGCTTCACAAAACAAAATATTGGATTTACTAATTGAGTACCGCATATGCAGAATAGATACCGTATTAGCGCAATTTACTTAACTAATTGAATTGAAATTTTCAAATGTATGAACATGGATTCACCACTTCCCAATCTAGAACGCATCTCTCTTTAATTCAAACTTTATCCTTTCAATAAAAACACACAAACAAATTAACCATATTATGAAATCAAGCA